>LGRX02009653.1:0-31465 GCA_001247695.2 Cymbomonas tetramitiformis | reverse complement strand
CCCTTCAGGGGCATATAGAGAGGGGGGAGGGGTTTAGCTCCAGCTTGATGTCAGGTCCCACGATTCTTCCTCTCAGTCATGTCAGAACCCATCTTAGGTAGCCCAGGCGCCAAAGACCTGTTCCCGTCGGCAGCATGCATGCACGGTGCCGCCCTGTGCGGCACCAACTCCTCTGTCCTCTGAATGCCCATCGTTGCTCTGTGGCTGTGTCTGGGTCAACTGGGAATGACGAGCGTGATGTGGCGTGGCAGATACGTGACAGCCGGTTCTTGAACAACAACGCCCTCGGGGAGGGTGCGGTATTCTACATGCGCGAGCGCCTGACCGAGAGCCACCCGGCGCCGGCGGCGCAGCTGGCAAACCTGCAGTACGAGCAGAACTCCGCCCTGGGGGGAGGCTCCATCATCTTCTGGGACCCAGATAATTTGACGGTGTCGCCAGAGCCCCCGGAGTGCCTCAGCTGCACGGAGGACGTGGCATCTGCAGGCAATACCGCGGGGTATGACTCTCCCTCAGGCTGGGCCTCCCGGGCCACCGGGCTGCGGGTGGCGGAGACCCAGGCGGAGGAGGCGGGGGGGTATGACCTCGTGCACGGCATTGAGGTGGAGGTGACGGACGCAAACGAGGAGGTGGTAACGAATGCAGACTTGACAGTGAAGCTGCTGAATAGCGCTGGGTCGCCGTGCACGTTCACCGGTGACGGCTTCGAGCAGCGGGTTGTCAACGGCAGCGCCATATTCCGCCACGACCTGCAGCTGGTGGGTGCGCCAGGGGATACCTGCCTCCTGCGTGTCGTCGCCGAGCTCGGCGTGGAGGGGGAGGTGAGCTCCGGCCACACCGCAGTACTGCTGCGCTACTGCGTGCCGGGAGAGTACCCTGTGGACGGGTACTCTTCCGGTTCCCAGAAGTGTATGGCCTGCGCAGCAAACCACATTAGCTTCTCCAACGACACCGCCTGCTTGGAGTGCACCGAGGGCGTCACCTGCCCTGGGGGTGATACATACGTGGTGTGCCCGGGGCACTGGCTTGCGCCCAACGCGCGGTACTGCCAGCGACACGAGGACCCCACACAGTGCTTCCTGGACCGCCTGTACGAGTGCGGGGTGAAGGATGCTTGCCGCTCTGTGGAGAATGATGACGCTGTCGCCGATGATGACCACGCGGATGAGGACGAGTGCGCGGTTGGAGGGCGCAACAATGCGCGCACGGGCAGCGGTATTGCCAGCGTGGCGGGGCTAGAGCTGTGCGACTCCGACGCGTACTCCGAGGGGGTCATGTGCGGCGGCATGGCACAGGTGGGAAGGGAGAGAGCCCCTTGCCTGTGTTGCCGCAAGATGATGTCAGTTGGACTAGTACGTTGCATTGCCGTGACCCGGTGTAATACTGCACGGCGTCGAGAAGTTAGTTGTAGCCCATTCGCGGCTGTTTTGCTCGCTGTGTGCATTTCGCGTTTGTTCTTGCCAAAACTCTCTCCACCTGGCGCAGACACGTCCGCTGCTCCAGCTCTGCGACACTGGCTCTGAAGAACTATACAGTAGATACGTTCCAACATGTTCCCTGGCGTATTTCCTCCGCAGGCTGCCAAACGTACGACTCACCCAGCTTGTGTGGTGCCTCACTCCGCAGGTGATTTGCGCTGCGGATCACTACCCGAACGCCCTGAAGGACAGCTGCCACCAGTGTCCCTCTCGGGGTGTCATCCTGTCCCAGGCGGTGCTGGTGACGGCCGCGCTGGGCGCTGTAGGGGTCTTGATACTCATGCTCTGCCTCAGGGCGAGCCGCACGGAGCCCATGCGCGAGTTGCGGAAGGATATCGCCGAGGACATCCAAAGTGGGGGGGCGACGACAGCCACCAATCAGCTGGTGGATGCGAGGAACGCCCTCAGCCTGGTCGTCGGGTACGCGCAGGTGATGGGCCAGCTCACCAGCATCTACGGTGCGGAGATCGTCCCCCCGTTTATTGGACAATTCGTGGTGTCCTTCAGCCTGGTGAACCTGGACCTCGACACGATGCTCAACATGCGCTGCTTCTCCCACTACTTCACACCATTCCTTGGGAGCTCCTCCTTCTGGTTCGCCTTCTGGCAGTCGGTGATCACGCCCACGCTGCTGTGCGCGCTCTGCGCAGTGGTGTACCTCTACCTGGCGCGCCTCCGTGCTCTCCATGAGCGCCCGGCCGCGGGGGAGGCGCCCTCCGACATGCAGGCAAAGGTCCGCCCGCGCGCTGTCCATCTGTCTTTCTCACTTCACTTCAGTGTGGCACAGGCACGTTGGTCTTCCATACCTCCTTGGCTGTGCCGGAGTTCCCCCTGCTCGCCATGTCGTGTCAGTATCTGGCCTGTGCAGCTGCCCTGCACTTCAGAAGTGCCACTGCCACTGCCACTTGTGGAGACAGTTCTTATGTGGCGATTGAGAGCGCGAGGCGAAGGGAGGGGAGAGTGGCAGGAGCTTCAAGCCATCGAGCTGCAGTGGCACCGGGAGATGAAGGCGGCTTGCGCGGGCGCGGCCATCTTCCTCTGCGTCTTCGTGCACCCCGGCATCTCCACCCTCATGCTGCAGCTGTTCAACTGCAAAGCGGTGGCCTTCGATGCCGAAGAGCTGCACACTCAAAGCTGGTGCGTGCGCCTTGGCGCGCCCTGCATCGAGGACCGGCCGTGCTTGCTGCCACGTGCGGGGATTTCCCCTGCGCCAAAAGTCAAGAAACGCTCCGATTGTGGTCGCCCACAGCGGCAGCGGCCTGACAATTGTTTTGTGGCTAAGCGGCCATCGCCTGCATCCCTCCATCCTCTCCCTGCACCTCTCGCCACGTCAGCGCCGCGCACGGCCCTTGCGAGGGTGAGCCGAGCGCGCCGATCCAGAGCGTTCAAAAGATCACAATCCGCCGCACCGACGAGCGCGTACAAAGCTCTGTGTGCTATTCAGGGCAGGCCGTATTTTCCAATTTGGTGTACCCCTCCATCAATGTGGGGCAGCATCAGTGTGAGCATCTACTCCCCCTCCATCAATGTGGGGCAGCAGTGTGAGCATCTACCCCCCCTCCATCAATGTGGGGCAGCAGTGTGAGCATTCCCCCCTCCCTCAATGCCAGGCAGCAGTGTGAGCATCTTACCCCGCCTTCCATCAATGCCAGGCAGCAGTGTGAGCATCTACCCGCCCTCCATCAATGCCAGGCAGCAGTGTGATCATCTACCCGCCCGTTTGGTCCCTGTGGTGACGGGCTGCAGGCTGCGAGTAGACAGCGCCAGTGAGTGCGACACCACGCAGTGGCGGTGGGCAGTGGCCGCCGCAACGTTCACCCTTGCCACGTATGTGTTTGGCTTTCCGATTCTGCTCTTTGTTAGCATGAGGCGCCTTCGGTGCTACCAGAAGGTGCGAATGCCCCGCCAGGTGGCGGACCGCCACGTGGACCTGGTGCAGCAGGGCGTGTGGATCCCGTGCTCTGAGAATGACGTCGTCGCCGTCCAGCTCAGCGGTTCCTTCCACACCCTGAAGTTTGAGGACCTCCGCCCACAGCACTTTTCCTTGTCCGGCGTTTTGAATATGCTGCTGGCAAAGAAGGGCTCGCCGAGGGGTGAAGAAGCCATGATGCCATCACCAGCTCCCGAGAGGGGCATCTCGGTGGAGGCAGGGACAGAGGAGAAGGCCGGGGGGATGGAGGGGGGAGGGCGCATAACCAAAGAGACGTTGGCAAGGCTCGCACGACGGTGGCGAGTGAAGGCGCACATGCAAGCCGCTCCCCCTGTGGACCTCTACCTCCCCAGACACGCCTTCGTGGAGTGCGGCGGTATGGACGAGGCCAGCTGTGCGGCTGCGCGGGAAGCGCTGGAGGCAAAGCGAGCAGCCTTTATGTGGAAGAGACCTGCACCGGTGGCGCTGGCTGGCTGCGCTGGCAACGAAGAGGGCGACGAGGAGGGGAGCAAGGAGGGGAGCGTGATCATGACGCGGGACGGGCGGCTGATCGAGGGAGTGCACTGCTACGAAAAGAAGGACGTGGGCGATAAGGGGGTTATCACCATGGCCCCGGTGACAATGCTCGATGACCCCGTTTACAGCAAGGTGAGGATGGCGATCCTGAGACGCCCCGCAGATTGGCAGCAATGTGTCCAAGTAGGCACTTTTTTTCCATGCCGATTCAGCCGTTGCTACTGCAAGCCGGCACGGGGCATGCATACAATTCTCAGCCACCGACCAAACCTGCGGATGACTGAGTAGTGGATGACTGAGTAGTGGATGATCGTGGTGAGGAGGTTTGCCGCAGGCACTTGGCCAGTTTTGGGACCCCTTCGAGGACGCCTATTATTATTGGCAGGTGCGAGGGCGTGCGGGGTGGGAATCCTTGGACACAGACTACGAGCTAGGTGTACACAAGTTAGGTATCCTCGGGCTTTGAGGTTTAGGGGTAAGTATAGGGTTAGGATGTGGCTTTAGGGACGCGTACGTATCGGGTTAGCGTGTGGATATAAGGCAAAGGGAGCAGAGATGGGAGCGCAAGACATCGGCTTTTATCATTTTAGCCCTAGAGATTTGTGGTAAGTCCCCTAAAGAGTATGCAGGAACTTCTGATCCCCGGTCTGGTTACAATCATTACCAGCTTTAAAAGTTTCTGCATCTAGGTGCGTTTGGGATCAGAAATTGTCTCGAAGATTGCATCGACGCGCATACAGGTCTCGCCGGGCAGCCGGGCAAACCCAGAAGTCAGAGCCGCGTGTGTTTTTTAAATTACAATAGCGCACAATGCTCGCTAGTGCACAATGCTTGGGAAAGAGTAATCGACATTGACGAAAATGCAGACAGCAAGTACTTGTAATTTGATCCAACCTAAGCTGCCGGCTCTAGCCTCGCGGTGCTTTTATTCATTACTGCAGGGGCTGCCCTTTCCCGATTCTCTCAAAACTCACTCCTAACAGAATCAACCCCGATCCATCATGGACTGCCACTGAGTTCAGGATCCCGATTTCTTATTTTAGGTTAAGCCTTTGTGGCCGATTAGGCCCCACCGCTGCCCTCTGGTCCAGTGGAACGCATCCCGTCTTAGCTTTTTGCTTGCGGGATGGTGCGTTCTCGTCATCAGCAGACTCGTCGGAGCTCGTCAAAACCATATTCGGGTTCCCCTTCAGTATCACCGATCCCGAAGTAACCTCACCATCCTGCGGTCCTGGTTTGCCGCCTTCTGCTCACTCGCTTTTCTCCGATATGTCGGACAGCTCAGCATGACAAAACTCACAGTTCGTCGAGCAGCGCACGGGCGATGACCTAGGATTGCACAATGGAGATGAGGCAGGGCTAGGCGATGCCCAATCGCTGCAGATCGGACCGTGGAGAATCATTCCCTGGTTGACACAAGTGTCCATCCCCTCGATCGTGGCCCTTCCTATTCAGGGCTTCGGGTCTCCATTGAGAAATACCACATCAATATAATGCCACGTGCCTCGTGTAGATGTGGCGTCTCAGCACATCACTTGGAGGTTCAGATGTCCCCATCCACCGTTCAACCCGAGAGAGCCATCCTCGTTGGCGACCGCTTGCCAGTGCCGCGCTCCCGGCTTGTCTCCTGGCACAACGCCTCCCCTCTTAGCTTAAATACTGCAGCAGCCCAGCGTGAAGGTATGTGTGCTTATGCTAAGAAATGTGCGTGCTATGCTTTAGGTTTCAATGCGTTGTCGCACAGGAGCTAGGAACAGCTTTCCAGACAGATGTCGTACGAAGGCATCTGTAATTGGGTATACAGCAGCTGCCACTCCAGCTCAATGTCGAAGAGGATGCGGGTTCTATCCTAGTTGAGCCATCTCAGGATGAGCTCCCAATACGCGTCGATATACACAAGGGGTCTCGCCTGAACAATTCAGTAGAACTTCCATAGGTAGTGTAGACGTCAACATGCACGTAGGTTTACGGAAACTGGCACTGTATTTACAACACGAACGCACTACATACCACTGGTCAAAACAAAGCAAAAAAGAACCTCCCCCATCGGGTACTCCAGAAACCATTGTCTGGAAGTCAGATAGTCCAGGATCTGCAATGTACATCATACACGAGCGTACGTCCGCTTGCCGTATGTAGCTGGCATACGCCAGTGGTCTCGGCTTGACTGTACTCAGTGCGATGAGGAGTCGCCCAGATCACGTCAAAGGAGCCAGGAGGCAACCGCTTGTAGGTCCACTGCTGTACCTCGGTGATGGCCGCAACCTTGGTTCGCGTACACAAACCAAGTTATTTTTTACACAATGGCCGAATTATGGTTAAATTGGAGCCTGCGGAATTTTAGAGGTTTCTGTGCCGGTAGATCGATCAGAGTTTCCTGAGCCGTTAGATCAAAATCAGCAGCTGAGTTAGATCTAAAGGCTTTACACACGACAGTATTTAGGAGTTCCGCCCGTGGGAATCCGCAGCTCTGTTCTTTTGCCTTTGCAAAAGAACTTCACAAGAAATTTTTCCTCGCGGAGAAATTCTTAGTGCGGCACACTGCAAAAACTTTTACCCCACATTTTAACGTTACTGTGGAAGTTTAAACCCTTGACGACCTACTACAATGAACGATCAAGAAGGTGAGCAAAGCGCGTCGGAGAACAATGCCGGCGCGGCTGGACAACCGGCTGCGAAGTCCGGGATGGAAGTCCTGTTGGAGCAACAGGGCGAAATGATGAAGCTCATGATGAAGCAGATGGAGACTCTCGCAGCGAGAGTTGAAGTCGCGGAGGAGGCGGCAGCGAAAGCCGCTTCGCAGGATGGTGGTTCCGCTCAGAGCGGAGACGCGGAGTTGGAGGCATTAAAAAAGCTCCCGTATGTTCCACACGTTGAAGGGAATCCGTTCCCTGCGAGACCTGCAACACTGGAGACGGACATGCCGCAGATGTACGACTTGTACAACGACAAGACCTACGACGCCCTCTCCAAACGCACCAACTCGTCCATGCGTTACGAGCAGTTGGTGCTTGCCCCTGCGCTGTCGTACATGCACGATGCGATTGCGTTTTCCGAGGTGACCCTGGACTGGTGTCAAGATGAAAAGGACCCCCCAACGGTGGAGGAATTGAGTGAGCGCGTTTTCGCAGCGCACAACACGTTTAAGGGCGTTTTTTCGCTCCTGAGCAACCGTTACACCATGTTGCAGCTCAGAGCGAGCATGGAGTCTGATGCTACGTCGCACGGCGGAGCTGAGGCGTTGCGGGCGAAGTTGGCCTTCATCGAGGAGAAGGTGTACGCAGGCAGCGACGGGTTGGTGAGCGACTCAGTGCTCACGAAGTGGTTGAAGGAATTCGACACCACGAAGGCGAAGGCAGTGATGAACACGCACGCCAAGGCCAGCGCCAAAGTTTCGACTTTTCGTGACCGTCAAGCAGGCAAGGGCAAAGGCGCTGGAAAAGGTGAAGGTGGCCGCGGCAGCGGCAAGGGAGGTAAAGGGTCAGGGCTTGGGCGAGGCGCCCAAGCCCAGACCTAACTTTCCGATCACGGAAAGGTTGGACGCCTTCCGCCCCTCGGGGCGTTCAACGGAAAGAGCCCACCCTGCAGGAAAGGGTGCGGAGCAGAAGGGGGGCATGGCGCGCAGCTGGCGCGAACTCAGAGGTAATGCAGTGGATCAGCAAAGGGGCAAAGATGCGCTGGGTCGACAAGGCGCCTCTGCCTTTCGATCACGGAGTGTCGTTGGGCGACGCCACCCCTCCGCAGCTGGAGTGGATGGCCGCAGAGACCGAGCGGTGTCTCAAAACGGGCGCATGGGTGCGAGCGAGGAGGCGACGACACGTATCCCGAGTGTTCCTGGTGCCGAAGCCGGGGACGAACAAGTGGCGTCTTGTGATGGACTTCCGCTGGTTGAACGCTCACTGCGTCAAATCTCGCTGCAAGATGGAGACGTTGAAGAAGCTGCGTCGGCTCGCCAAGCCGAACGACTGGTGCTTCAGCTTCGACCTCCAGGACGGTTACCACGTCGTGGGGATCGACCCCGCCTTCCAGGAGTACATGCAGTTCGACGTGCGGGGGGAGTTATTCCAGTGCGGCGCCCTTCCCTTCGGCTGGAACGACTCGCCACGAATCTTCGTCAAGGTCATGAAGGTGCTCGTGGAGTGCCTGCGCTCTCCGAGATCCGCGGAGGATCGGCGGGAGGTGCGGAAGCTGCAAAGTGGAAGCAAGGTGCGACGACGTTGGGCAGTTCGAAGACGAGCTGGAGGATGCGGCCGCGAGGAGCATCAGCAGGGGGCGCGGGTGCTCCCTTACATGGACGACTTCCTGTTGCTGCTAAGCAGCAGGATCGAGGCGCTCAGGGCGCGCGAGCTGACATCCCGGGTCTTGGTGAGACTCGGATTGTCGCGCAACGAGAAGAAGGGGCAATGGGAGCCGACGCAGCTGGTGGAGCACCTTGGGCTAGAGGTGGACCTCAAGGCGGGACAGTTCCGCGTGACACCGGCGAGGCTGCAGAAGATTCACCTGCAGTCCAAGGCGCTTCTCAGCGAGGCGTCGCGACAGCGGAGGTGGCTCCCAGCTCGGAAGCTGGCAGCGTTCACGGGGCTCTGCCAGTCTGTGTATCTGGCAGTCCCTCCGGCGAGATTGTATCTCAGGGAGCTCCACTTCGTGCTCTCCACGAGGCGGGGATGGGGCGCGAAGGTGAAGCTCACACGGCAGGCGTGGAGCGACATCGAGTGGTGGCTCAGGCTGCCGGCTCAGAGCCGGTGGAACGGTCGCAAGATCTGGCGCAGCCCCACGAGAGCGAAGGTGCACACCGACGCGTCTCTGTTCGCATGGGGCGGGGTGCTGAACCTCAAGCACGCGGCAAGAGGATTCTGGTCCGACGAGCTACGGCATCTACACATCACGCACCTGGAGTTGGAGGCCGTGTACAAGACGGTGCAATCCTTCCTGAGAGAGCTCACCGGCAAGGTGGTGCGCCTCTACTGCGACAACCAGGCGGTGGTGGCCATGCTCTCGCACTTCACGTCGCGCAACCCGGAGCTGATGCGGCGGATGCGGCGCCTGTGGATCCTGCTGGACTTAAACGACATCGAGCTCCAGGCGAGGTACATCAGAAGCGAGGCAAACGAGTGGGCCGACCGCTTGTCTCGGGACCGGGACCTGGACGACTGGCGGCTGAACCGCAGGTGGTTTCAGTGGGCGGAGCGGGAATGGCACCAGCACACCGTGGACCGCTTCGCCTCGGAGCTCTCCGCCCAGCTGCCGCGCTACTACGCACAGTGGCACGACCCGGGGTGCGAGGGCGTGGACTCTTTGGCCTTTTCCTGGCTAGGAGAGGTCAATTGGGTCAACCCCCCGTGGTCCCTCCTCGACGAGGTGGCGCACAAGCTGCGGGAGGAGAAGTGCGCCGCCACGGTGGTGGCGCCCTACTGGCCGGGGCAGATGTGGTTCCAGCAGCTGGAGGCCATGGCCGACGAGGTGGTGATCTTGCCCCGGGGCAGGGACCTCTTTACTCCCAGCCGGCTAGGAGGGTCCGAGCTGCTCGGGGCCTCAGGTTGGGACGGCATCATGTTCCGCATCTCCGCCTCCCGGTGAGCCATTACCTGCAGGATGGGAGGCGGGCAGCCGGGCAGGCGCCACAGGCGGGGCTGGCGAGTGGCCTCAAGGTGAAGGTGTACTGGCCCCAGGATGATGCCTGGTACACCGGTACCGTGGGTGACACGGGGTCGGACGGCCTAACCCACATTGCCTACGAGGATGGTGACAAGGAGGACCTGGACATGAGCAAGGAGAGGTACGAGGTGCTCCCGGCAGCGGTGCAGGAGGTGACTAGCTGGGATGCGGCGCTTCAGGAGCGCTGGAGAGGAGAGTTGGGGGACAGCTCCCTCACTGAGCTGGCAGTGCAGATGCAGGGGGCAGCATTGGGCGGCAAGACGGTGGGCAACTACCGGCCGAAGGCTCGGGCCTTCATGGCGTTCTGTGAGGCGGAGGGCAGACAGTGGCTTCCGGCAACGGGGGCCACGGTGAGGCTGTACATTGCTCACATGCTGGACAAGGGCACAGTGCAGGCGTCCAACATGCAGCCCTACCTATCCGCCATCAACAACTACCACGAGGACATGGGGTTCCCCGGGCCTGCCAGGGGCCGGGCGATCTCCAGAGCAGTGAAGGGCATGGCCCGCCTCCAGGTGCAGGCGGCTGAAGCCGCGGGTGAGGAGCAGACGGTGCGGACCTGGCTGCCTGCCAGGCATGTCTCGGCAGTGCACGCGCACGGGCTGGGGCTGGAGCCGGTGGGCCGGGCAGCTACGGAGCTGCTCAGGGCGTGCACCTACGTGGTGTTTGCCTTCGTCACCTTCGGCCGGCCGGAGACGGGCGTCTCCATGCGCAGGGAGCACATCAGCATCACAGGTGAGGACATCTCCGTGGTTCTCCACAAGGAGAAAGGCAGGGGGCACGTGCGCCTCAGGAGGAGGCTCACCATCCCCGCGGCGGGGGTGGCGGGGCTTGTGCGGCTCCTGCAGCACTGGCAACAGGTGCGGGATGCCTGTTGGGGGCATCGCCCGGTGACGGGCTCGGAGGTGCAGGGCAGCTACTGGAGGCTGCCGTGGGAGCAGGGAAAGCTCCAGTCGGCGCAAGCTAATGGCTGGGTGCAGTTGGCATTGGGGAAGCTTGGGTGTGTCCCTCCGGAAGGGGGACACTTCTCTGGCCACAGCACCCGCAAGGGGGCTTGTACCTGTGCCAGGGCTGTGGGCGCGGCGCTTGAGAAGTGCTGCTTCCTGGGCGGCTGGTCTCAGCTGTCCTCTGCCATCCACTCCTACATTGACCCGGCAGCTGTTCCCGACGAGCACATGGAGAAGTACTTCGGGTGGACCACTCCGAGATGGCGACAGCAGCAGCAGCGGCAGCCTGGCACGGAGCAGTGTGCCTAATGATCTCTGTTACGTGGCAATGAGATGTGAAGAGCAAAAGAAATGGTTAAATTGGAGCCTGCGGAATTTTAGAGGTTTCTGTGCCGGTAGATCGATCAGAGTTTCCTGAGCCGTTAGATCAAAATCAGCAGCTGAGTTAGATCTAAAGGCTTTACACACGACAGTATTTAGGAGTTCCGCCCGTGGGAATCCGCAGCTCTGTTCTTTTGCCTTCCCTACCCACCCAACCCAAAAGACTCTAAACATTTTGCCTTAGAAGCTGTGCATCAGCCTAAAAAGCATGTGAAGCTGTGAATCAGCCTAGAAAAGACATTCCAAAAAGAGATTTTCTCTCACACATTTAAAAGCATGTAAGAAGAAAGCTATTTTTAATGAAATGCTATGCAGTGTGCCTGTTGGCAATGAGATGTGAAGAGCAAAAGAAACACAAAAGTTCAAATTCGGCGTTGACTTCATGTGCCAGGTAAAGGGGTCCCGGGTGCGGCCAGCACAGCCCCTAGGCCTAGGGGTTGACTGGCCCCAGAGTCCCGGGTACCCCCTCCCCCCCTTCCCTTCTCCCAGGTTGTGGGCGCGTGGGTGAACAAATCTGGTGCACTAGTCAGGTTGAAATATTCACTTTTCTGCCTCCACAAGGGTAGCAAGAAACAGGAACAATTTGCGGCTCATCGAAGAGTGAGCTGCAAATCCCTTGGTCCTATCATTTCTAGTTCCCAGAAATGGTGGCTAGCCAATCCTGCTCCCGTAGGATCTAAAAGGAATCCCAAATGCATCCATCCACCAACCAGAGGTTGGGAATGTGTCATCACTCATCTTCACATCGACGTGGTCTTGCTGTGAGGCCTCACTTCCACAACTTAGCCAAGTTGTGAATCTAACAGAATGCATCTCATCACAGCCCCTCGAGTGAGTGTCGTCACCCTTCATCTAAGGGCTCTACTCAGGTGCATTTCTCATGTGTGACAGAGCTGTCATTCTGTGTGTTTGGTCCTAGCTTGTTGTGACCCGGCTTCGGAACTTGAGACACTCAGGCCTGAGTTCTCAATGGAATCAAGAGCTTTTTGGCTTATTTTTCCCCAGTTCCAAGCCCTAAATTAATGCAGCAAGCTAGGAGGGAAATTGTTGCCACAATAACCGTAATTAACCCTTTTAGTCTTAATTGTGAAATTGCCGATTGGGAACCCGTTCACTTGAAAATTCGACCGACGGATACCTACGGAATATGTCGATGACGAAGTATCCAGCCACTGGTATCCCCAACTACGGTTCCATCACTACACCCTAAGCAGTCAACAGACCTAAATATCGACTTGAACTTTTGTGGAATCGGGCCCTTGTAAAAATGATTCCTTGATTTAGCGTCGTTAGTTTACACTGAGGGAAATTCGGGTACTTCACAACGGGGTCTGTTCTGCAGACTGTGGAAATTATACGGCGGCTGCTGCAGACCGGCATTGTGGTGCTGGTGGGAATGTTAGCCGGAGAGAACGCGGCACTCGTCTTCGCAATGCTCGTCTCAGTCTTCGCCCTGTTGCTGCACCAGCGCTACTCCCCGTTTAAGGATGATTCCATGGATGATCTTGCTCTCTGCATTCTGGTGAGACGCTCTGCCCCTCTCTGCACCATCTCACCCCGCCTCCACTACTGTTCCGCCCCCATATCACGTGGCTACACTAAGATGGATTTTTTGCCCCGTGATCCGAAGAATCTGGAATATGAAAATGATGCATGGTTCCGTGATGATGAGCTATGATCAGCTCTAACTACTGAGCTATCACTCTCCAGTGTACCGCTTGACACATCTCTATTGTCCGTATTTACATCTCGTTTGTCTGATTGCAAAGTGCTAAGTGCAGTTGTACATGCAGCGCACTTGTGATGCTCAAGAATAGAACGGTATCACCGAGAGCTTTACAATTCTACTACTTGTCGCAGCCTAGCCGCCAAGAGGCCCCCACCATCCCTCCCGGAACCCGTTGTTGTTACCAGGAACATCTCCATTAATGCAGAAACCAATAAAATAATGTCTTGTTGCAGTCGTCCTCGAGAATATCCCGATTTGTCCTGAAACCTAAATGCCCACTTGGGGCCATCAAGGAAGGCTCTTCTCTTGCATGCCGAGTGTGGGAATGTGACCGCAGACCCAAGTCAGGCTCACTGCGACCCGGTCGCTTATGCGCACTCGACTTTAGGTTTTGTGCCCTTTGGGAATGCCTCCAGAGGGATATTTGTCGCTGTTGATCCTCCTCCTCTGATCGTGCTGCTGGTCCTTTCCATCCATGTGGGCATGGTGGAGTTGATGTTCTTATAGTAGCAGACGAAGTGAGAGTATGGCTCGTAGTAATCCCTATGGTAGGATATGAAGCGTGTAACTGAGCCACGTAGCGATTTTGGTGTGACGTAGATTAACCAATTTGTCGTGCAAATGATGTTGGTGGCCTTCAAGCTAACCGATGGAGCTAGCGGATTCGTGGTTGGCCTTGTCATCTTCTTGTTGCAGATCATGCTGCTTACCTATGCCATGACTCTCATCATACCCGCTTTCCGCCCAGTCTTTGTGGAACTCACACAAAAGAGCATACGGATACACAAGAAGCTCTCTCACAATTATTCAGCCAACAGTATGCAGCGCAATAAAGCAGCCCAACGGGGAGATGTGACAAGAAACTTAGATATGAACATCAGCAATCCAACCTTCTCGGATCAGTGTCAACAACAGAGCCGGGTCCAAAGCGGATTCGATGGACAAATCCAGGAACTTTCGTTGATGTAATTAAGTGCACAGACTACGAGGTATTAATGAGTCAGGGCATCCTCACACAGAGACTACTGGAATCATTAGACCTATAGATCGGCAGGCAAATGTCCGAAAGCGCTGCAACCGCAATGCCCGGTGTAAATAGCGAACATGAGGGAGATCGGGGCAGCGAGGAATGATTGCAATATGTGTCATCACCCGGAATCGTGAAACCTGAGTCCTTTCGGTATATATACACACTGAATGGCATGAGATCGGCTACACACACACACACTCTCTCTCTCTCTCTCTATCGTGCCCTCGCGATGCCTCGCGGTCCCCCAAAAATCGTGGTGATACAAAAACGAAAACTGAATATGCAAGACGTGTATTGTATCGGTTGTACCGATATTGCAGATATTCCAATATATCGATATATCTGGAAATGCCGGTATATCAGTATTGATCGATACCCGTTTTGCGCACATTTCGTCGATACATCGGTATCAATTCGCTTCGTCAGTTAATGTGTTATGTGTTATATATGTGTGTGTGTGTGGAAAAGTGCATATAAGTTTACGATATCGATATGTATCGACATCGACGATACTCGATTAGAATAATAAAATACCGAAATCGCGATCGATGCGCAATTTTACAACCGATACAATGCCCTGATGTTTAAGGCATGCTCGGGCGCCTTCGGGAACATTTTAAGAGGCTAAATTTTAATCGCCTATTCTGATATGACTTTGGAAGTGACTAACACTGGGAACAACATCAAAATGATGGAGAAACAGACTCCCCCCCCACCATAAGGCGGGGGCCTGTCTCTTGCCTTTCCCCCTCCGAGAGAGACCCGTGTCACATGCTGCTTGCTTCCTACATTAAACTCCTAATAAGTATTTTATCAATGTTATCTCAGACTGAGTTCTGCTGTGTCCCCATCCACCTGGCTTTCTGACCTTATATATGTGTGTGTGTGTGCGTGCGTGCGTGTGTATGTGTGCAGAATATGTATGAAGGGGGTGTTAGAAGAATATTCATCACACACACACACACACAGAGCAGAAAGCCAGCAACGGGACGGTCCTCGGCGTGGGCCTGGTGGCGGTGGGGTGGCTCGATCAGCGGCTAACCGGCATCGGAGGCACAGCACCAGTGGGCCGGCAATGCAGTTACGGGGAGGCTCAAGTGGCCCAACGAGGCTTAGAGGGTCCCATTCTTCACTATCGAGCTCCGGAAACTCCGGATACGTGTCCCGAACATTGTGGCTGAATCATTTGATCCCCAGTGCGGGTACATAGTGCAGCTGATCTTCTGCGGCTACGGTGTGCCAACAGTGTTAACACCGGATCCTGTCCGACATTGCCAAGGTATCTGGATGTCGGTGTGTTACATTCGGTGTCAAGACTGGTGCAGGCCTTCGGCTTGCCTTGCCAGTGTCGGTGCAGTGTCGGTGCAGTGTCGGTGCAGGCCTTCGGCCTGCACTAATAGTCGGTGCCAGGGCCGGTGCAGGCCTTCGGCTTGCCTTGCCAGTGTCGGATCGCTGCAGTGCAGCTGAAAATCGACGGATCGACAAAATGATCCGACACTGGTTTCGACAATGGTGTTGGCGTGGGTGTCTGTGAGCCCATATATGGTAATGTGGTAAAAACCAGGTTTGGAAAAGCATTTCAAAACCGTTTATTGCTTTTGGCGGTGGGCCCATACGCTTTCGCATCGCTCCTCGCAAGGGGGGTAGCCCCACCAAGTTAGCTCGATGTCGGTGTGTCGTATAATCGGTGTCAAAGCCGGTGCAGCAGGTCTTCGGCCTGTCTTGTCAGTGTCGGTGCAGCTCGTTTTTCATACGGTGTAGAACCCGCCAGTGTCAATGCAGGTGCTCTGGCTGGATCCGAATATACGGATCGCTGCAGTGCAGCTGAAAAATCGACGGTGTCGGATCATCTACGGAAATGATCCGACATCGGTTTCGACACTGTGTGCCAAAGGAGTCGGTCCAAGGACGTAAGCCACACAGCAAACACACACATACGTGCCGCGAGCCTCGGGGCCAGGAAGCTCTCGGTGGCGGTGGGAGCACTTGTGGGCGGTCCATGTCCGTCTACTCCGGCGGGAGGGACGCGTTGTTGGAGGTCTGTAACCATCTTGCTGCGGGCCGTGTCCCGGAGGGCGTGCGGGAGTGGTTGGCGGGCGCACGATTGGTGGCGTTGCCGAAGGACGACCTTGGCGTCAACCGTTCGGCCCATCGCTTGCGGGGAGGTTCTCGCGAAGCTGGCGAAGGTTATCTGCAAGCAGCGGGCGAAGGCCTTTAGAAGCAGCTTCCGTTGGAGGCCGGAGGGTGGGGCACAGGGACTGTGGGCGGCGCAGATTGGGGTTGCGGTCAAAGGGGGTGCGGACCTCGGGGTCCACACTGTGCAGGCGGCCCTAGACCGGCACCCGGAATGGGTTTGTGTCAAGGTTGACGCGAAGAATGCCTTCAACGCGGTTCACCGGGAGGCGATGAGGTGTTTGAGGCGATCGAACGGGACTTCCCGGAGTTGTGGGCGTGGACGGACCTGTGCTATGGGGTCGAGGCGAATCTTAGATTTTGGCTTGGGGGGTGTGGATGTGCCCGGAGGCACAGCGTAAGCCGGTATACCTGAGTTGATGTGCGTCACCAAGGGTAATCGGGAATTGACAGGGTGACAGTGAAGTCGGGCTTGAGATTACGGTAAGAATGAGTACTAGATGTCCGAGGGCTGACAGTATGACACTATGATAGTACAGTAGTATGACAGTGCCGTATGGCAGTCATGATGACACTTGGTCAGATCATCCGACTGCGGTCGAATTCGTGTTCAGATTGAAGAGTCGATGAAAATAAGTATCAGATGTCTGGGGGTTGACAGTGTGACCCGATGACGGTATGACAGTATGATAGTACGATAGTATGATAGTATTGTATGACCGTCACCGGGATAATTCGTCAACGAGACGTCAGAACCGAAGATGTTGCATCGAATCAGAAATGGAATGAATTGAGATATGATCGGGTCAGAACCGAACGGTGCATCGTGATATGGCATCGGGTAGTTGGGTCGGTGGACCGAGCTGCCTGAGTTGGTAGCACTTCACTTTTATTTTCGTCGCATCATGCGACATAGCAATTATATACTGGGACGACAAAAGTGAGTACGGGGCTCATTATTGTCGCAGTGCGACAAATAGTGAGTGGGGGGCTCATTATTGTCGCAGCGACACAAAGAAGACTGATATTTACGGACAGAATATTTACAAAAAATTATACAGCAGACTCGAGTGTGGGGAAATTATACCCAAGTTTACGGAACGATGCATACAGGCTGGCAATATTTAATTTTCAAAAACACGTGTTCACTATTGGGCAAGCCTGGCAGGACTGACGCGGGACCACAAGCACAAATTTCTAGGAATCACACGTTGTCGCGGGACCAAAAGCACAAAACTCTAGGAATCACACGTTGTCGCGGGACCACAAATGTAAAATACAGTACTAACAAAAAAGTTACTGCTATCAATTATGCACAGCGGTGCAAAAGTATGAGCTCAGGAAAGATGCTATCAAGCTATGTTCCTATGGAGCTTGCACTGACAGGTGTTGCTTTCACTTTGCAGCTTCTGCTGCTATTTTCTGTCGCATGGTCTTCGGACGGTTGGCGGGGAAGGCTTCCTCGTTCATGCCAAAGATGTCAAGCCCATCCCGAAGGTGATACCCACGCCAAGATGTGCGGGCAGCACTTGCAGTGCCAGAACCACTTGCAAGAGCAAGCATCCCCATCCAGCGGGCATGAAGGATCGTCCACGTTGAAAGTGAGCTCCGCGATGTCATCGGAGTACTTACGGATAATGTTGAGGCTTCGGAAGAAGTTGCGGGGATTTTCCCCGCGAACCAGTTGACGAAACTTGCTCACACGTAGATCACCGAGCAGTTTGCCAGTCGGGGTCAAATTCATGTAGATGAAGTCGATGCCGTGGATGCGGGTGGGGTACAAATAGAAGTTGGATGTGCCAGCATCAGCGCTGACTAACTCGCATGCCATATTCAGGAAGGGGATGGGATAGATCCTAGAAAGGCAGTGGGAGAAGGTCTCCTTGTTCTTGAAGTGCCGCCTCCTCAGCACTCCTAGCAGTCCCTGGCAGCGTCTGAGCCGGGGAGTGAAGTGCAGGGGCGTAAGGGGAGGGAACCCCCCCGAAGGGGAAACCCCCAGACCAGGTCCATGGCATAGCGGGGACCGGTCCAGGAACTGCTGCTGGGGTGTGGTACACCGGGACGGTTCCTGAGGGATGTGGCTGTGGGTAAGGGTTGAGTGGAGTAAGGCGGGGGTCTGCGAGGGGAACCTGAGGTGGTTGATATGGCAGGGGACTGGGCTGTCCCGGGGCCATGAGTACTGCAGGTCCGGTGGTGGAGGGTGGAAAGGAGCCAGCAGCAAGTGAGGGTGGAAAGGTGAATGGAGACGGGGGTACGGCGTATGGGTCGTAGGGCGGCTGCATATCTGAAAGTAGGCAGGCTAGTTCTGTTGTGGAAGTTCCACCAAGAAGGTCGTCGTACTCGTGGAGGGGGCTCTAAAGTAGTTCCCAGGTGCAGTGATATGGTGGTCCAGACTGGTATTGGCGAGCTAGAAGGTCAAGCCAGAAAGTCTGTACACACTCTAGGCAGGCGAACTCCTCCACGAATTGGTCAACACGAACACGTACAGCTCGGTACTTCGCGGCTCTGGTTATACCCTCCAGACGACACCAGTGGCGCTCCGGCATACGCGTGGATATTGGGTGCGAATAAAGCTCAAATATCCACAGAGTCCAGAAAGTGTCAGAGTCCAGCAAGCAGCTATCTAGCGAAGAAAATGTTGAAACATGTTGTCTAGCTTCGGTAGGAAGAGTTGCAGCCGGTTCCACGAAGTTCGAAAAATCGATGAAAAATGTCTACTTTTATTCAACAGGGAATAAAAGTAGACACAGTGTTAAGGAGTCCAGAAAAGGGCTGTACTGTACACTTGCTGCCTGCAGCTGAGGTCGCTGGCACCACTATTGGAGTTGAGAATAGTATTGAAAGGGGCTCTCTAGTGGTGTCAAAGTAGTCCTCGCTGCATTTTTGTCCATTTTCTCAAAATTTCGCCAGGGCTCCGCGACACAGATTTTAAGTGCCTAAGTATGGGCTGAGGTCAAGATGCTGCAACCAAAAAAACTCAGCAAGGTCCCAGAAGGTTGCCGAACTTCATATACTCCAGAAATATTCCAGCAAAGTTCATATATTGAGAGTAAACCAGAGATACTGTCCAGAAATCACCATTTGCCAGTCTGCTAAGAGCCAAAAAGGGCTATTTTGGGGCTGAAAAGGGCACATGCACCAGCCAAAAGAAGCACCAAAGGGCTGTAGAACGGTGGGAACTGTTTAAGACCAATAAACAATATCCATACTTGTCGTAATAAAGTAAGAACACTGTCTAAAGCCCAATATTGAAGTCTATGGAGTCGATCCACTCTCAAAACTCCTTGTTGATGGAACAAAAAGGAGTGAATGCACACATACTTTTTTGAAGAAATAAGCTGTTTGAGGCTGTTCTATGGGTTGGTGAGGGCTAGAAAAATTGTAGATAACCCATAAAAGTCGTGCAAAAGTTGTTGGAAGCCAGGATATAAGCTAAGAAGGTCCATGCACTTTCCTTGCTTAAGTATGGTGGCTGCTTAAGTATGGTGGGAGTGGATCCACAGCAAGTATTTCATAAAAAGAGGC
The DNA here is from genome assembly GCA_001247695.2 of Cymbomonas tetramitiformis. Lineage (NCBI taxonomy): Eukaryota > Viridiplantae > Chlorophyta > Pyramimonadophyceae > Pyramimonadales > Pyramimonadaceae > Cymbomonas > Cymbomonas tetramitiformis. Next base: position 12,141 of record LGRX02009653.1, on the reverse strand, counting down.
TATTCCGAACCGAATTCCAGTGTGTTTGAGGTCAGAATTTATGTAAAACTGCCATAAAAATTCACTAAAAAGGTCGGAAAGCTTCTCTCCCCCCCGAAATACTTCACCACCGAGTTTGCGCTTGCCGATGCACCCAAAATACGCCAAAAACGCTGTAGATGCACGTCCAAAAGGTCGAAATATCGCAGCTTGGGCAAGAAAACGGCCCGCAATTAATATTCTGCCGTATCAAAAATAATACCCAGCCCCATTCCGAACCGTCCACAAGGCCATCCAGCACCGGCACATAGAGTTAGTTCACTTTGTCGATGCACAGCATAAAAGGTCAAAATAACCGGTCGATGCACGCACAAAACAGCCAAATACAGCCGTCGCAGCTGAGAAATTACACGCAAGTGCGCTTGTGACTTTGAAACAATTATTTGAGTACCGCCAAAGCATATCTCACGAATATTGGCTGTGCATGCACCGGCGAACGAGTCCAAATATCAGAATAGCGAGCGCGAGCGAGCCAAAAATAGGCCAAAAACGTGTGCATGCGCAGCCAAATACGGTCCCGCCTCAAGGACGCTAACCCGCAAAAGCTGCAAACAGCACCGTAATTCGCCCACAGAACATACTCGAAGCGTCAACGAAGGTTGAAAGTTGTTGTAACCGCAGGTCCGTAGTGTGCATGCGCGAGCTAGAGCGAGCTAAAAAGACGCTCACACGCCTAAGATACCAAATTGTCCCAGGGGAATTCCCAGGAGTAAACTATTATCCTCTATTATCTTGAGGAATCATATCATATATTCAGATATACTATTTAACATAAACCCAGACAGCAAGAGTTATATCATTTGCTGTCCAAGTCTGAGAGACCAACTCTGTTGCCTCTCTTTATTCTCTCCTCTGAGCTCACAGATTATTTCCCCCAACTGTTCGCTCAGGCAATGTCACATCCACTCACTAATTTCCCTAATAGTTCGCTACTCTTATTCTCATCGAAATCAGACCCCCCCTACTATGGGTGCCTCAGCAGGTACGTCGTGCCTCCTGGCACAGTTAAGGTGTGAAAGTGTGCAGCATGTACGTAGCAGCATGTTGCGGTATGTTGCGGGCAAGCTGCAAATCAAAAGCTACGAAAGGTGCTACAGATAGTTGCCAACAGCACGTTTCCGAGCCGTCGCAAAAAGCTCGGATGTCACAAAATGGTCACATGCATAATGTACCATTTACAACTTTGAGGAGTTGCGGGACCTTGGGATGACAATCCTAAGACCTGGTGATGAGATAAAAAATTCTAAAAGAAATCTCGTATCGCCGGGGGCGAAAAACGCTGGTTTTGGGCCTGAAAAGGCCATTCGTTTGAGTGCGCGGGTGCTAGAAGATTTTGATTAGGTATCCGAATCGCGTGTTTGAAGTTCGTGGGACCTTTTGGGGGCCCTCTCTTAACACTTTGTCGCGAAAAATATCATTGAAAAAAAACTTCGGGGTGCGAAAATGGGCCAAAAACTCTAGTTTTGGGCCTGAAATGGCCATTTTGAGTGCGCGGGTCGGTGCAACCTATATACAAGCTAACCATGTCGGTTGCGATCATATGGGCTTTCACATTATAAATGCAAGCATATAGTACAAACATTACTTATCAAAGATCGTGCTACACAAGGGCCGCTAGGATTCGCTGATGCTCTGCCTCTGACTGCCCAAACGTGGGTTGCCGTTGCTCATCACTTGGTGGGGATGTCCCACGGCGAGCGGGTCGCTTAGTGCCAAGAACGATGAGGTCGCCGCGAACCATACTTTGCGTAATCTCTTTTCGTCGTTAGTATTTTGGGAAAGACTAACTGGCCTCGTAGTATTACCCATAATACTAATCGAAAATCGCAAAATGAAAAATAGTAAAAATAGTAAAAATATATTTTCATATATTCTCGTATGTTAACTATGACCTATTTATCATCAGAAAAAATACGGTTCATCGATATCGATCGATCTCGATATCGCGCGCGCGGCTCGATGTACCTCGGGTGACGTGTGTTGAGAAGGTATAAATGTGCACTAATACGTGTAGACAAGTAGCACGCTAGCAATCACAACAATGGGCGCCCTAGCGTCCTATATTGCACGTGCATGCTTCAATATGGTATTACGGACTACGAGAAACATCCATCGAGCCCTTTGTGAGGCTTCAGATTCGTGATCGAGTGTCGAGAAGGTGCCTGGACCTGGCAAACAACGTACTAGTACGCATACGCAAGTAGCATGCTAGTGACCACACCGATGGGCACCCTAGCGTCCTATATATATGACACGGGCATGATTCAATATGCTATAACGGACTACGAGAAACACCCACCGAGCCCTTTCGAGAAACCTGAGATGCGCGGCTGAGTGTTGAGAAGGTGCTTGGACCTGGCAGACAGCGTACTCGTACGCATATACAAGTAGCATGCTAGTGATCACACCAATGGGCGCCCTAGCGTCCTATATGGCACGGGCATGATTCAACATGATATAATGGACTACGAGAAACATCTTCCGAGCCCTTTCGAGAAACCTGAGGTGCATGGCTGAGTGTCGAGAAGGTGCCTGGACCTGGCAGGCAGCGTACTAGTACGTATACACAAGTAGCATGCTAGTAATCACACCAATCGGCGTCCTAGCGTCCTATATGGCACGGGCATGCTTCAACATGGTATTACGGACTACGAGCGACATCCACCGGGCCCTTTGTGCGATTCGAGTTCGCACGAAGACTGCTTGATTGCCACCAATAATTAGTATTATGGGTAATACTAACATTCGCGTGATGACAAGGAGTATTCCGAGCGTCCATTCTTGCTTGGATTTCATTGTACCATGGAACATAACTTGTTTATACTATGTAATTTGTCAGAAGAATTCACAATTGCATGATATGGTCGAAGGTTTTGCACTACGACATCGAACCCGAACCTTCACCAAAGATAATCGTCCTCTGCAGGCCTCCTAGAAACCATGCATCACATTGATTGTGGTGATAAAGGCATACATATAGATCGGCAATGCATATAATGTTATATTTTGACAATTAGTAGTATTTTTTAAGATATTATAACATCATATGAGGTTTTGCATGCGAGTTGAGTGGTTTGCGCCATCGGCGCGTAAGGAGTACGGTGGTGTAAGGTAGCAAAATGACTTAGTCTTTCCCATAATACTAGCGATATACTGGCCTCGTACCCGGTGTATCGATGGAAATCCATCAAACAATAAAGTATAATACTCCTTCGGACTCACATGTGCAAGATACATATGGGTTATATGCCATACATTGATCTGGGGCTTGCATGAATGCGCGTAGGCTCGGAAACCCTATGATTTTTGCTCATTCGCCAAAATACCGAATTTTAGTACACTTCGGGCACCTCTATAAAGTGCGCGCGCGATCATATTTGCCTTGACCGTAGCACAAAATCCGGCTCCCAGTCTTTCAACCGAACCAAAGGCTCAAAAACCCCCTAGGTGCGCGATCGTCAATCGGTCATCATCTCGGCATTTTGGGGCACCGTTGGAGGGTCAAAAAGTTAGTATTATGGGAAAGACTACGCGTCGACGAATAGAGAGTAAGTGCCATTCCATACACCACTCAGTTACCGGAATTGTGCTGTTTGCATCTATCTGTAGCACATTTGTAGCTTGCCCACAACATACTGTCACAACTACGAACACCCCCCCCCAGATACATGGGGGGAGGTCGCAAGCGACCCCGCAACAGAGTCTTTCACGCACCACACACCCAACCCCGGACGCTGCAACATCGCCAAGCCACGTGGATGGCAAAGCGCACTCACAGTCGCACACCACCCGTTGTGTTTTCCACACCCAGTTACACCCATTTTCCCCACTCATCAGTTACTCTGAATCTGCCACACTCAGTTACACCCATTTTCCCCACTCTGTTACCACCAATCCGCCACACTCGGCTACACTCATTTTCCCCACTCAGTTACTCTCAATCTGCCACACTCAGTTACACCCATTTCGCCCCCTTCAGTTACCCCCATCCACACTCGGTTACACCCTTTTCCCACTCAGTTACCCCCAATCTGCCACACCCGTTACACCCTTTTCCCCCACTCGCTACCCCAATCCGCCACACTCAGTTACACCCTTTTTCCCCACGTGCTTACCCCAAGTCGCCACACTCGCTTACACCCATTTTCCCCACTCGCTACTCCTAAGTCGCCACACTCGCTACACCCATTTTCCCCACTCAGTTACCCCCAATCTGCCACACTCGGTTACACCCATTTTCCCCACTCACTTGCTCTCAATCTGCCACACTCAGTTACACTCATGTTCCGCACTCAGTCACTCCATCTCCCATAATCAGTCACCCCATTATTCACACTCAGTCACCACCATTTCCCATAACCAGCCAGCCCCGATACGTCACCACCATCCCGTCACCCTTCAAATACAAAGTAATACCTCACCTTTAAGGAAACGTCGAAGTTAAGGAACCGGCCAGCTTTTCGGGGGGTCCGAAAATACGGAAAAGGTCAATGGAAAACATTCAGAGAATGTACCCAAATAAGGAAATGAAGGCTGCTGGATCATTTCGTTAACGGAAATCGGAATGCCATACTAAGGAAACGAAGGCTAGCTAAACATCGGGAAATTCCATTATTATTAAGGAAATGTTAGCTGAAATTAAGGAAATTATAGCTGGTATTTCATGAAATTTTGAAATTTTTCAATGGCAAATAAAAGGCTTTTTCTGCACCGCACTTATTATTAAGGATTACGGGCATAACTTTTGATATACTTGGCCATTTTGGCTGAAAGATGGACCACAAATAGGTCTTTCATAGACGAACGGATTGATATATCGTTTGTAAGCATAGGCACAATATTCCGTGAAAGAATTCATTTGCAGTCAAATTTGCAGCGTACGCCTTAAAGCGTAATAACCGAAAATGCTCGGAATGGGCATAACTTTTGATATATCGCTCGGATGCTCACCGATTCCCGCCGCTCTGGTCTTGACGCGCGTTAGGAATATATCCTTTAAGTCGTCGTAGTCTCCCTGACTAATAATGCCACTTTGCAAGTCAGCATGTAATTCTCGCAGTTCCTGGCGACTGCTCGGATCCATGCTGAATTTAAGAGAATGCGCTGGCTAACGGCGATTTCCAGTTCCTAAAGAAAAATGGATATAAGAGAAGAGGCTGGCTGACACTCGAATCACGATTCCTTTTCGTTAGTCATTTCGGTATGACGCTGACGCTGGCGGGGCAGAAAAATACGGAAAAGGCTAGTCGGCTTCAAAGTCCTGTTTCCTTAAATATGCGGTATTACTGTATAAATCCCACCTCATCGCGGCACATGGAACGCGTACTCTCACAAGTGCCGCGCCCCGTGCGTCGTCCCGCCTTTATACACAAGTGAAAGCCACAAAACAACGCGATAGCCCACACCAGTGTTTATACGCGGCACTCGCTGCTGCTGCAACATCCGCCACCCCTTCCATTTCCCACAATCAGTTACCCCCCCCAACAGTGCCCGTCACGCAGCAGCAATTATACAAGCCACAAGGACCGCAATCACAAATCCAGATGGGTGTCACACCCTCAGTTACCCCGCAAAAAACACGACAGCGCGACAGTGTACGATCAGTCACGACACATTGTCTCAGCATCGCAGAGCGGTCGCACGAGTGAGATGGCCGAAATGCATAATCGATGATATCCATGGAATCGCTATATCGGACTTCGGTCGCAGTGGAATCGCATGAATTCTTAGGACTTTGCGAAAAATATTTTTCAAAAAAAATATTTTTTCAGGGTGAAATCGCCAAAAAACCGTTGTTTTTAGCTTGTTTTGGCGTTCTACACCATTACGCGGGTGAGGAGTGCAGCGATTCGTGGAATTGAGGGGTTTCACATATCACGTAATTAATCCTGATGGTCACCGCAATTTGAAATTTTGAAAAAAATATTTTCTTGGCCCAAATCGGCCGAAAATCGCGTTTTTTTGCCTGTTTTGGCCTGTCGCGGGCCTGTTTTGGCGTTCTACGCCACTCCGCGCGTGTGGAGTGCTCATATTCGTGGGAATGAGGGTTTTCACATATCACCTAAGCACTCCTGATGGGAATCGCAATTTGAAATTTTGGAAAAAAATATTTTTTGGGCCCAAATTTCAACAGAAATAGATTTTTTTTGCCTGTTTCGGCCTGTCGCGGGCCGGTTGTGGCGTTCTACGCCACTCCGCGCGTGTGGAGTGCACATATTCGTGGAAATGAGGGTTTTCACATATCACCTAAGCACTCCTGATGGGAATCGCAATTTGAAATTTTGGAAAAAAAAAAAAATTGGGCCCAAATTTCAACAGAAATAGATTTTTTTGCCTGTTTCGGCCTGTCGCGGGCCTATTTTGGCGTTCTACGCCACTCCGCGCGTGTGGAGTGCACATATTCGTGGAAATGAGGGTTTTCACATATCACCTAAGCACTCCTGATGGGAATCGCAATTTGAAATTTTGGAAAAAAATATTTTTTTGGCCCAAATTTTAACAGAAATCGATTTTTTTGCCTGTTTCGGCCTGTCGCGGGCCTGTTTTGGCGTTCCACGCCACTCGGCGCGTGCGGCGTGCACACAATCGTGGAAATGAGGGTTTACACATATCACTTAAACACTCCTGATGGGACTCCCAATTTGAAATTTTGGGGAAAAATATATTTTTGGGCCCAAAAATTAACAGAAATCGATTTTTTTGCCTGTTTCGGCCTGTCGCGGGCCTGTTTTGGCGTTCCACGCCACTCGGCGCGTGCGGCGTGCACACAATCGTGGAAATGAGGGTTTACACATATCACTTAAACACTCCTGATGGGACTCACAATTTGAAAATTACCCAAATCGATTACAGAATCGTTGTTATGTTGGCATATTTTGCGTGGGCCCTGTTGGGCGTTATGCACAACACGCCGAGAGTAGATGCTATTCAGCATGGTGTTGTTTGGGTTCTAAGATTCTAGTGATCTATCCTGCTGTGATAGTTATACTTCTTCACAACAACCCTAGAATGCGCTGGTGCTCAGCATCGGTCAACCTATAAAACTCCTTACCGCGGTATTTGCGTCTGGTCATTGTCACTTCCACACACACGACATGATGCGAATATGTCAGACATTTCTTGGATGTGTCTATGTAGTACTCCTCGCAGCTTTCCTCATCCGCCCACTCATAAAATCGGCCTTCAACGACAAATTCCCCCGGTGTAGCATTTACGCCCTCCCCACCAGGCGAGTAGTAGTCGTCTCGCATCCCATCCGCGTTGATCACCTGCTTCACCTCGCTCAACGCCTTCACCAAATAGTAGGGGTGATTAGGATCGCCCCCCGACAGCCTTGCAAAAGTGTTTCCTCGTGCAACCTTCACACTCACGTCATCACGGGCCTCCGCGACTCTTGTTCTGGTGCGCCGGGCATCAGATTCGGTTGCCTCCGTCAAGGTGAACTGCTCCCAGCTGTCCACGTGACTCCGGTACGGGCAACCCTCCGTGTCAGGTTGTGCCTTCGCGCACTGCGCGTAACAATAATCGCAATAGCATTGTCGGTCCCGCTTCAAGCCCACCAACAACCCCACCCCTGCACGCACCGAGTGTAACGCCAAAGTCCGGTCAACCGTGTCAAACCCAGGTCCAGAGATGTCCACGTCCTTGCCGTCAACCAGAAAGAAAAATCTTTGCCCGAACTGAACACCTCTGTCGCGAGCGCTATCCTTCGGCTTTTGCAACCTTTCCATGCAGAACTCGTACAAGCTTTTGGCGTCCAGTATTTTACAATGCCATTTGTCGGTTGTGGACATCACCGCCAAGCTCGCCTCATGCTTCACCGCTACTCCCATCGCGTCTTGCTCACCTCGTGCATGTGACGTCTCAAAGAAGTTGCGCTGTGTCGGGATGCCAAGCCCTCGGGGCCACTCCGCCGACTCTTCCCGCCCGCTCTCCACCACGTCGGCAAATGCGGTTGCGCATTTGTTTTGTGCCGCACTACCATCCGCCCACTCATGCATGAATTTGGGGAGAGGTATACCTCTCTTCACGAAGTACTCACTGACGATAAGTTTCCTCATATGTTGGATACCTCGGTGGGAGTGCGGCAAGGTGTCGCTAATGAGGTAGATCAGGTCCTTCACTATTATTGGGTTGGCCTCGGTGGAAGTCTGACCATCCACGGAACCAACCGCGTGCCGCCATAACACACAACACAAGAGCGTTGCTTGCTTCACTATCCAGTGCAACGACTGAATCGCCCTGGGAATGTTCAGAGCGTGGTTCTCGCTGAAGTCAAACAATATGAGGCAGTGCCCCAAAGGCAAGCCCGCCTTGCACTTGTTGAACATTGTCATGGAGTGCGTGGCCATGAAACAGTGGTAGGCATACGGCTTCAAAAACCGACACGGTTGGGCAGCAGGCACACCGACCAACTTCTCCAACCTCCAACTCCCGTCCGCCGCTTTCCGCACAAACGTGCCCGAACACACACAATTTGGGGACTCCCCTGGGGCGTGGCCAAGGAGCAGAGCTTGCAGTTTTGCAAGCAGCTCACCAGCAGTGGTCGTCTTTTGGACGAACTGCACCCGGTGCTTGTTCTTCCCGTCCTCGTCCACTCCGATATGAACGTTCTCGTAGGTGTGCCAGTCCAGCGTGGCAGTGTTGGAAACCGCCGCCGGACACAACGACCAGTTTTGCAGCCCCCCGCACCGTTTGCAAGAACCCTCCAAGCAGGGCATGTCGTGGTGGTCCTCGTGCTCTCCGTTCGACCGCTGTCTTGGACACAGCAGCGATGCCGTGAAACCGGAGGTTGACCGTCCCACCTCCACTCGGCCACACTTGAAGTCCGGGAAAGCAGGAAATGGTTTACGGGCAGACAGCCGTGCCCGAAGGCCTCCAACGCGAGGGCAACACGACGCGTCCGTGCACTTGCAGCCGGAGTGGCCCACCTCCTGGAAACGAGCATACGCCTCCACCACCAACCGCATATCCTCGTGGTACCTGCAGCAGCAGGAAATGGTGTCCCTTCGGGTGAGTCGTTGCACTTGCCTCGGCTTCCGAGTCTCAAAAGATCGGAGTTCGATCTTTTCGGCGGGAAACTTCTTCTTGAACTTGCGGAACACCTCCAACTGTGTCATTTCCAACCACTGCTTCGACACCTTCTCCACGCTTCCATCAATATGCCGCAGCTGGATCACGTCCCGTTTACACGTGGACACCCGACTGATCCCAGCACTCAGCCAGAAGGCTTGGATCTTGTGGGTCAGCTCCGCGCTTATAGCACGGTTGGCCATGTGCAGGTTTTCCAGGACCAACCCTGCCAGAAGACCGGCATTAAGCCGTTGCGCTGTCCCAAGGGCAGCTCCCAACAGCAAGTTGCGGTGCCCAACGAGTCCATCCTTCACCACCTTCACATTTATCCCTAAGATGCTTGCAACAGCACCCTCAACACCCTCCACGTCTCTGCCAAATACCATCGCTGCGCCCGCCATGCGCGTGGCAGCGTTCTGCCTGGAACCATATCCAGCTAGAGCGGCGAACGATGCCCGCAAGCTCGACACGATCGTTCCTCCTACGCGATCCTCCTCTGACAGAAATCTTAGCCGCACAGCTTCTATCTCTTCCGCGGGTAAGGTGCGCACAAAGTTCGAGAGCGCCCCACCAATAAGATGCGGCTTGTTCATGAAAACCTCCTTGAGCTTGTTGTTCCAGTGTTGTATACTTCCATGCGGCACCAGGCAACCCACCGCTGAGGCTCCTGCGGAGGCTGCTGTGGCGCCTAAGGGACCCAGCGTCGATTTCACCCGTGCTTGAGGCGCAGAGACCTCCACCGCGTCCTTGCCCAAGTCTAAACGCTTCCTAGAGCGAGCTTCCCTCCTTCGCGCATTCTGATCAAGGCGCCTTTTCTTAACGGTACTGGTAGGTGTGGGCGCATTCCTCGCATTCCTCCCAACCCCACCTGCCTGCAGCACGCTAGGATCTCTGCTCGGTTTATTCCCAGTTAACACATTCCATTTATCGACGAACTCCGAGATCTGCCCCGCTAGTTCTGTTGCATGATCCACATTCGTTGGTGCAATAGGAAACTCCAAAGGCAAGTTCCGCGCCATGTCGCCGAGGCTCATGAGCCATGGCAATACATCCACAAGGTAAGAAGGAGGAGGCATCCCTTTTCGAAAAACGCCACTCATAAGCGGCAAACATGTAAGGAGTCTACGGGCGAAAGCACGCCTTCAATAAACATATTTGCATGTCTGAACTTTTAATGCACGGACTCCCACATGCATCAGGAATATGAATAGTCCTTTCACGAAAAGTATCCGTGGCGTAAGTATCGCCCCCAGGATGGAATGACTGTTCGATCGTGGGGGCGATTCGCCATTTCTTGATTTATCACCCGGACATGTCAAATTTGACGTAGCGTGTGTATCGCACCCACGATCAACTGCTGCGTCGATCGTGCGGGCGATTCATAAATTTCGATTCAAGATTCGATCGTGTAATGATTTATCACCCGGACATGTCATATTTCACGTGGCGTGTGTATCGCACCCACGATCAACGAATTCGTCGATCCTGCGGGCGATTCATAAATTTCGATTCAAGATTCGATCGTGTAATGATTTATCACCCAGACATGTCATATTTCACGTGGCGCGTGTATCGCACCCACGATTAGGTGATGAGCTGATCGGGAGGGCGATAATGCATATCAGATAATTTAATTGAAATTCCGTCACGACACCGTAAGCATGTCAGGCCAAAAGTCCGATACCTGCGCACTGGAAGCTCGAATCGGCATGTCGGTTCGCCCACACGATCAAAAGATGGGATGATCGGGAGGGCGATAATGTATATCAGAGCCCTCCCCCGACATCTTACAACCGAACGAGATCCCTAAAAACCGTAAGCATGTCGGACCAAAAGTGCGATACCTGCTCACTGAGAGCTCGAGTGCTTGTAACGGTAACGCCAACCTGCGAACTGTACGCTATCTGCGACCATAGCACTTTCTTCGCGTGTTTTCGTTGCGCAATTGACGTTTGGATCGAGGACGAAGGCATTGACGGTTACTTTGGTATAAATTGGGAGCTAATATTCTAATAATGAAGCAGAACAGATTCACCTATGCAGCAGCGGTTGGGGCAGCCGTGCCAAACGCTTTAAGGCGCAAGTCAGATCGGAAGTCAGAGCGGAAACTGGTGGAAGGTGTCGCCGAGAGTGAAGGAGTACCCGCCTGCAATGTGGAAGGGTGCCCCCATCCCGACGACTCGTTGGATCGAACGAGGCTGGCGTTGGCGACCTGCGACATGTGCTCCGACTCCTTCCACGTTGGGTGCGCGTCGCGCCAGCTCACACCGTCAGGGGAAAAGCGGTTTCCAGGGGAATGCGGGCGCTGCGGGATCCTGGCCCGCCTGTTCTGCCTCTTTTGCGGAATGGGTTCGGAGAATCACTTCCCAGTGCTTGTTACCTGCGCGACCTGCAAGCGCGGGTTCCACAAGAACTGCCGAAAATCCGGAGACAGCCACTCTTCAACATGCGGGCGCCATCTCTGCGTTGGACAGCCTCCTGTCAAATGGGCGTGCACGGCCTCGCCGAACCCTGATGATGGGCAGGCTGCTGCGGATACTGGTGCTGCTGCTGCTAGGGCGGAGAAGGCTGAGGGAATGGCAGCGCAGCAGCAGGCTGCTGGAAACATGGACGAAGCTCAGTTAGAGGAGGCGCCGCCCACGTTCGCAGCAGTAGTTCGCGCAGAACCAGGAGACGGGCTGGTGGAGAAGCATAAGTTGTCGCTAATTCCTAAGAAGGAGGCAGGCGATGCCGACGCAGCGGATCCTGGCCCTGAGGTGGAAAATGAGGCAGATGCAGAGCAGGGCACAGCTGCCGCGGCGGCCCCTCTGGAGGCGCCAGGAACAGAGCAGGGCACGGCTGCTGTAGAGACGCCTGCTGTCGTCGACGTGCCTGCTGTGAAGGCCCCGGTTTCACAGGATATGCCTGCTGTGGAGGCCCCTGATCCTCAGCACAAGTCTGCTGAGGATCAGCCAGTTGCAGAGCAGGGCACGGCTGCTGCAGAGACGCCTGCTGCCGTGGACGTGCCTGCTGTGGAGGCCCCGGTTTCAC
>LGRX02009652.1:0-11172 GCA_001247695.2 Cymbomonas tetramitiformis | reverse complement strand
ACATCCTACCGGCCACACCCCCTTAATATGGTCGCGTGTCAGAGGAGCTGTCCTCACACCGCACCATACGTATTCCGTGTGCCCAACCCATTTACGCCCACGGTCTGCCGCACCAACCCGAAACAGCCACAGACATCCTACCGGCCACACCCCCTTAATATGGTCGCGTGTCAGAGGAGTTGTCCTCACACCGCACCATATATATTCCGTGTGCCCAACCCACATGCGCCCACGCTCCACCGCACCGACCCAAAACAAACACATACATCCTACCGGCCACACCCCCTTTTTATGGTCGCGTGTCAGAGGAGCTGTCCTCACACCGCACCATATATATTCGATTTGCCCAACCCACATGCGCCCACGGTCTGCCGCACCCACCCAAAAAGAAAAGGAAAAGGAAAAAGAGACACCCTTGGACAGGGTGTGGGGCTTTGTGAGTCCCCTCGACTCTTGCTTCTTTTTTCCCTAGTCTGGTTCCTTGTCTACTTTTTCCCTATATAGTCTGTTAAGGCACGCACATGAAATGAAAATGAACTTGAACGGACGACTTTGGACATTTAGCGAATTGCTCCAGAAGCTCTACGTAAAAATTCGAAGTTTTGTAAAAACGACCCCAGCAGCGCAATATTTTAAGGAGGCAACCAAGGGTTATGCACAAAGACATATTGGGAAGAATGAAGCCCAGATATGCTGCAAAAGGAACGGGATGACGCTGCAGACATGTGTAACGCGTAACAAGGAAAACCATGTGAAGATAAAAGAACATGCACACCGACGAAACGAAAGGGATAACAATGACAAGAGAAACCCACGAGATACATTGAAAGGGAAAAGGACAACTACAGCAGCTTGCACAGCTATGTGCAGGAAAAAGAAGGGAAACCCTAACCCAAAGGGTGAGTACCTACAGAAAAAGGGGGGTATAGGTGCACATAATGACAAAATTAGAGGAAAAAATTTCACACAGGGCCTACAAATGGTAAAATACAAACGTGAAATAAAAATGAGCTTGAACGGACAACATTGGACATTTAGCGAATTGCTCCAGGAGTTCTACGTAAAAATACGAAGTTTTGTGCAAATGGCCCAAAAGGGGAAATACTTTGAGGGGACACCCATAGGGCATATACAAATAAGGATTGAGGAAAATGAAGCTCAGAAATGCAACAAGAAGGGTGTGAGGGGACAAAATGAGTGTGTAACGCGTAACAAGGGAGGCATTATGGGGGGAGGAAAACATACCCGAAAGGTCGGTCTGTCTCGGACACGCGACGCGACGGTGCGGTGCGGTGCGGTGAGAACTTTTCATTTTATTTCTTTTGTTTATATTTATTTTTTTGCTCCTGCGCATTTTGAAAAAATCGTGCGCACAAAATACTTCATATCTATGGCAAAAAAAACAAAACCAACATTTTGCTTGGAGGGGTGTGTTCCCTTCAACTTGCCCATTTCCCTGCCAAATTTTTGTTTTTTTGTTTTTTTCGCTATTTTTGGGTCTTATAGCTTATGTCATACAAGTCATATGACGTTAGTACCCCTTTAGCATGCCACGTACATTACGCGGATATTATGCCGGTAGCATGCTCTTATGATGTCATTTAGTATCCTAACGCCAGACTTGCAGTTTTTTTGTTTTTTTTTGTTTGCATGCGATTTTGTTAGTATGCCGTTACGGTACCTACTACGTGAGACTAGACGCCGCTAACATGCTAGCGCCACGCCGTTAGCGGCGTACTAGGTGAGACTAGACGCCGTTAACATGCTAGCGCCACGCATGCTAAAGGCGTGCTAACTACATGCTAACGGCAACAACATGTTACAGGTGTCCTAAGGGCGTGCTATGTGGTGCACATCTTAACGCGCCTAGAGGAATATTCCTCAAAAGATTCCCTGGTTAGGACACCTTTAGGAGGCCTTTAGGATGCCTGTAGTTCGCCCATCCTAACGGTATCCTAATGACACCCTAACGTGTGGCATTAGGACTCCTTTATGACGTACTAACCGCGTCTTAACAGGCCTACGGGGGGAGGGGGGGGGGTCACAGGCCTGCGATGCCCCGTAAAGCACTTCGCCCCGGAGAGCATTTCTCCGCGCTACGTGAACAATGGACTCGCCAACTTCCCCCCGATGCATCCGATGACCAGTTCGTGCAGGCGTCCGCAAGTACACCCCGTGCGGCCCCGGGTCACCGTGGGCTTTCCCTCCAACGACAAGAACGACCGGTGGCCAAAACGCGTGCGCCACGACTAGCCCGAATGGCCATGTGTCACCCAGCACCTCACCCAGTACCCTTGGCACCACCGCGTGGTCCGGTGAATATTGCCACCTCCGCACCATCAACTCCGGCGGTACCACTTGCTGCCGATACCGTCGGTTGTCCGGAGGGTTTCCGGTTGGGTCAACATTTCGAGGAGCACACGAAGAAGTTTCGAGTTAGCCAATGGGCGGAAACCACTGTGGCGTGCGTGAATGATGCAAGGTGAGTGATTTCGTTTTTTCAAGGACCCTTTGAAAGTGCCCTAACTTTCAGTTGGACTCTTGAATCACAATCGTCCATTTGGACCTTCGCAGCACTGTCGCACACATATGATGCCGTTAGCATGGTAAAGACTATGTATCGACGTACTAGCGACATCTTAACTGCACTCTAACGTGGCAGGTGCCAAACGGAAGACATGATGCGTGCTCTTTGTCACGTAACCGCTTGTAGATTGGAAGCGCGTAAGTCGAGAAACGTCGGCATGGTTCAGATTTACACTTGTGGCCATCGCAAGGACGAACCAACTTGCATGACTCCCCGCGACTTTCATCGTTGCGCCCAAGACATGCTAACGACCCTACGGTATCCGTCATGGTTGCCGATCCCGTCCATTTTGGAAGAAGAACCGGGCAAGGTAATGTACGCCGACCGCGTATTTCCCATAGAATTACGGACACGTGGCGTGCGACATTGCACGAAGACCCAGACATGCGAGACGCAAAAGCGGCCACGTCGTTGTTGGTCCAAGAGATGACGAAGTTATTGGCCGCCCAGCAGCAGGTGAGCAATATGTTAAACGTAGAGCGGTATTAACTCCTATGCGGTAATCTCCGTAGTAAACTACGGAAATTGATTATCGATTTACACCCCAATAAACGCATATTTAGACCCCTTAGACACCCCCTGTCAAGGCATTCGATAGCTCAAATTGTAGCTAATGATGCCAAGAAGAACTTGGTTGCAAGCACGAACACGCATGCCTTGATATGTATCTTACAAAGTGACGGTGTAGCCGACCATGCTGTAGAAATTCCAAATGCCATAACAGCATATGAGTTAAGCCTTTATGATACCTTTAGCACGCCATTAGGCTATTGTTAATGTGTTACGGGCGCACTACATACCCCGATTGTCGTGTTATAATTGCGGTTTCGGAGGGTGGCCACCACGCGCAGGAGATGGACGCGGTCCCCGTGGTAGGCCCGCGCCGACCTATTAACGCCTTCAAGCTCCTTATCGACTGCTTGGAATGGAACGCCGAAGGGAAGATGTCGCGAGACTCTTTCGACAAGCTCCTCGCCATTATCACGGAACATTTCGGAGATCAATTGGGCAACTTTCCAACGAACTTCAAAGCCGCCTGGAAACGGTTCGAAGCGTTCGACGCCCCCTGGCATAGGGTCGACTTATGCGTGAAGGGGTGCGTGTTCTTCGAGGAAGATTACGCCACCGCCGACGAGTGCCCGAAGTGCAAGGAGCCCCGGTGGGAGGCATTGGGCGAGACGGGAGACGTGGACGCGGGGAAAGGCAAGAAACCGCGATCAACATTCTTTTGGTGGAATGTTGTCGATTTGCTGAGACGGGTGTACGCGAATCCATACACGGCGGAGATGATGCTCGCCCACTCGAGGCATGTTCCACCGGAAGACGGATCGATGCGCACAATCTGGGGTGAGTATTCTATTGAGGTCGATGCTAGGATGCCGTTAGTGCCTTAACGACGTGTTAATTGTATCTAAACCATATACTAACACGTTCACCTGTGCTGGAATCTTCCATCAGATGGAAAGGAATGGCAGGAGCGGAAGAACGTGCGACACATCGAGTTTTTCAAGGAAGCCAGGAACGTGAGTATACTCTTGAGTGCCGATGGGGCAGCATTGTGGCAGAACAAAATGGGGGTGTCCCCTATATACTTCCAAATCTTAAACCTACCTCCGGAGCTTCGCACGAAGTATGCGAACATGGAGGTGTACGGGATCATTGAAGGGCAACACCCTGCCAACTCACAATTGCTGTATGGTAAACTCGTGGACGAGCTCGTGGTGTTGTGGGACGAAGGTTTTTTGTGTTGGGACTCGTACACCAACGAGCACGTGCGGTTGAAGGTCATGCTCTTTGCCATACTCATGGACTACAAGGGAGCGGTTGAAGCCGCACAAATCATGGACGTCGGTGCATACGCCGCGTGCCTAGTATGCAAAATTTGGGGGACATGGTCAACATTAATGCACAAAATGGTGTACCTCTTCAGCAAGCAAAATCCGCCAGGTATGCTAGTAGCACGTCGTTAGGTTGGCGTTAGGATGTACTTAAAAGCCTAAAGGCGTGCTAACCGTATAATGCATGTGGTGTAAATGAGTGTTTGCTGATTACTTTGTTTTCTCTTCGGTCTAGGCACTCCACCGTTGCGCACGGACGCTGAGTACAAGCGTCATGCCGCAATGCATGAAGATCTGCGAGATAGCGGAGACCCCGAACTTTCGGGAGCGACCTTGGAGGAGAGCATGCGGAATACGGGCGTCAAGTTCTCGAGCGTTTTTACTCGGTTGGTTTACTTCAAGATCTACCGTGATATCATCCTAGATGGCATGCATGACATCATGAACCTGGTGAACAGAATCGCTGCAACCTTGCTCGGGGTCGACTTCAACGACGCCCTCCGCTAGCAAGCGAAAGCGGACGGTGTCCATCCCACGTGACATGCCACAACCAAGGTGAAGAATGCTCAAGGTAGGCAAATATGCACGTGTTAGGATGTGCATAACGTGCCGATAGTGTATTAACCACGTGTTATCGGTGTCACGAAGGGGTACTAGCGGCATACTCAGTTCAAATAATGTGACGCAGGTAAGGAGGTATTGATGTACAAGATGAATCACGGACCTTTCGCGATTCCACCCCGCCCTGACAGAAGGTCTACCACGAAGCGAAGCTTGGAGACAGCGCGCAGTTTCTTGAAGAGCATAAGGGCGGTGGAAAGATGGGGGCGTGGCCACAAACGATTGTTGCAAACTACCGCCGATAAGAAAGCCGCCAAGCACATTCGGGCTCACGACGGCTTGAAGCTCGTGCAAAACAGTATCTTGTCGACAGTCTGCGCTTGGCCACGAGATGAAGGGTAGCCCGCCAATCGATTGGCCAAGCTAGTGGATAAAATGACCACGATCGTGCGGGAGATCACGGCGACACAAGTGCGTCCTAAGGTAAACGGTTAGGATATAGTTAGTATGATGTTATGATGCCGTTAACATGCTTCGTACATCATACGGGCCCTAACGAATTGCTGCGTACGTGCAGGATATGGAGCCACTCGCACAAGAAATCAAGTCATTTTTCGAGGAGTTGGAGGCGACCGGGCCAGCGTATGCTTGGTGTGTGATTAACACTCACATGTTTTCTCACTTCGTCCAACAACTTGAGAAGTATGGTCCCATGCAGGAGGTATGGATGTACGCCTTCGAGTCCTTGAACGGTCACATCAAAAGCCTAGCGAGGAGCAACTCCCTACCAGTTCGAGCCATAATGAACTGCATCAAGCGGGTGAAGGTGTTGCATTTGGTGCGTGGGTTAATCACTTTCATTTCGGAAGACCACTCCACCCGGATGCCGGCGGCCGTGACCATGGGGAGCCGCGGGGCAATTGCGGTTGAGGTATCGGCTAGGGGGAAACGTGTGGTCTTGCGAGATGATGACATTAAGGCCTTGAAGGTTTGGATGCGGACTGAATTGCCGGCTTATCGAGAGCTGGTGGAGAAGTTGGAGAAGTATGTGGAAGACGCGCGCAGGTGATTTGTGGCCCCATTCCCCGAGCGGTTGTTTATGCCCTTATGACGCCGTTGTTGCATATTTAGGACGCGCCTAAAGTACTAACGGTATCGTATCGTTGTGCACAGTTGGAATGCACGGATGCGACTGCGACACAAGCAGTACCGGAACGCGGTGTGTGCAAGGGAGGGCAAACCTGAGCACATACGCGAGCCCCCATTTGGAGCGTACGCGGATCCTACGGAATGGTTGGGCCGACAGTTCACCAAGTACGAGATGTTGCTCATGGCGGGGCCGACACCGGTTTGCTATAACTTCACGCACGTCAAGATCGGCGACGCTGATTACCGCACGGCTACGACCGATCGGAACAAGCGCACCGTACACAGCTACTTTCGCACTTTCTTCGCGAGTGAGGAAGTGGACGAGCACGGTGAGCCAAAATCCGTGGCAAGGTGAGAAAGGAGCACGCACTATTCTACCTTTAACATGTCTTTAGGATGTCGTTATGACTCGATTAGGATGCGCATAATGTCCTAACGACATACTAACTTAGCTGTTTACACAATCGTGGGCTTGGTGATATGCAGGCACGGCCGTATTACGAGAATATTGCGGGTGGAGATTGCAGGAAAGGTCTACATCTTACTGAAATGCGATTGGTTCGCTAAGCCGACCGACGAACAGATCAAGGAGTACCGTCGACGTCACTCCATTCTCGGCCCGGATAACTTGACCAAGACGGTCTATACCTTCAACCCGCACGTAGACCGCGCGGCCTTTGACAACATGGAGCCATTCATATTAGCCAATAGAGTAGAACAACAGGTTGTTATTGTACCACATCCGTGCATGGAGACCGCGGTCATTCTCGACCCAACGGCCGACTTCTTCGAGGGATCAAGGACATAGGACGACGACGAGGTCGATGTATGAGACATGAATCGCTGCTAGTTTATTGTTTGCTTGCCACATGCCATGCAGGCAGTTGCAAATTGTGACCTTGGTAACGACCCCTGCAGTAGTACAACTAACGCATTCTTTATAAGGCGCAGTGCCGCTAGAGTGCCATTAGCGTATTAACTTTGCCTACGAGCATCCTAACTACGTCCTAACGCCAACCTCCTAATGACATCCTAGAGGCATGCTAACGCCATCCTAACGTCCCTACATTTCCGAGAAACTCAGCCCGCGTACTACTTTCCCCGAATCCCACCATACTCCGCGGAATAAACTTCCCCTGGCCTTCTAGTCACCATAAAACGCCATCTCAGTGATCTGCACACCCACACGTGCCCCACCACTCACCCCTGCTCCAGTTGGGGCCAACGCATACTTAAGGCGCAGTGCCGTTAGGACGCCTGTAGTACGCGCATCTTAACGCGCAAATATGGCGTTAGTATGCCTGTAATATATTATACTACCGGCATACTAACGCCCATACGTACTAACTGTCCTTTACTATGCCTTTAGGACACCTTTAGTACACAAACTACAATTTGCTAGGACCGTAGGGAATAGACTCCTCTGCCACCGAGCGGTCCACCAAGAGGGCGTAGGTGGAGGTCTCGGTGGTGTGCAGCGGACGTATCTCGGGGAAAGAGGTACCGCCGGCCCCGCTCAGAATGTATCGAGTAGGACTCGGCCCAAGATTGTCGCAGATCTTCAGGGCTGCCGACAAACCATGGCGCGAGGAGGTGATCTCGGGTAACGTCGCTGTAGTAGCCAATTCACCCGGGGGCACCCACAAGGAATCCCCTTGGGGAGTGACCACTAACAGCCGTGCAGTTGACGTCGACGGTCCCGCCCCCCCAGCCGGGTCACCATCAGGGTCATCTCCAGGGTCGTCACCAGGGTCGTCCACCGTGTCCTTATAGTCCACCAAACGCAAGTGCCGAGGATACGGGGTCCCGAGGGCCCGAGTTTGCCAAAACAATATTTTTGTAAAAATTTCGTCACCACTACGAGGGACCCATGAATACAACGAGGTGAAACTCTTAGTATTTAGAGTCCGTGTTTACGAGGTAATTTAGTTAACGGCACGCGGTTGCTCTTATTTGCTCCGTATTTTACTCTTCGTCTACGATACGCGCGCCGCATATAGGTTTCTATGTAAATACAGGGTTCTAAGTGGGCCGTTTAACAACATACTTATACTTTACAGATTTGTCCAGTTGGCAATTTTTGCACCTCAATACTAACGCAGCAAAGCTACAACTTCTCGACTCGCGCAAAACTTTCCGTAGGCTATTCTTACACCTCAATACTAGCACGGTGGTACCGCCCCTTCTCGACTCGCGTAAGACCTTCCTTTCGGGCTTCTGTAATTATCAGGCTACTTCTTCTGACCAGGTTCAACGTGGTGAATGGGGTCTTGGACAGGGCCTTCACGGTTGCGGTGGAGGGAGGCAGTTCGCAGACGGTGGTCTTCGGGTACCTGGATGCTGCCCGGGACATCCACTTCGGAGAGAGAGGGGCGTCCCAAGTCCGAAAGCAACGCGTTTCTTGCAGCTGCAAGGCATGGACGAACTTGATGGGCAGGCATGGCCGTAGCAGCGCGGTGCACTGGTGCGTGCATATATGTTTTGTGCTGAAGGAAGCGGAGTTCTCTCCGGGGCACGCCTTTTACGTCCAAGCTGGGTTCACCATCCAGGAAGTGGATTACATTCTGAAGGAACTTGAGAAGGTGAAGATCACTCCTCGTACGTCGGAGGTGGGTGCGGGTGGTACTGGACTGAAACAGGGTGAGTGGATGCTGGTGCCTGGTTCGGGTCGTCAGGCGTCATGTGCTGCCGCCTTGAACGTCGGTCAAGGGTGTGCCACACATAAGACACGAACCAAGGATGAAGGCAAACCTGTGAAGCAACCTGTGTTGGAAGCCGACGCACCAAGGGTGGTGGTGCAGGGGAAAAGGCAGGTAAATGGTACATGGCATGAGAGCAAGTTCCAGTTCTGCGTGTCACATGCTTGCTGCACCCGGGTGATGCCCAACTATGTTCAGATTGCTCCAAAGCCTACCGACATCCAAGTGCACCCCGATGTGGAGTTGACTGCCGAGCTACTGCGGAAGTCTGGCGCGTTAACGTTCCGTGAATGAGCAACGTGGAATGATGCCAAGTGTAAGCGGGAAGGTCCCTAAGGATGGAGAACTGTAGGACACAGTTTTTGCCGCAGCACGAGAATGGCACTCAGAGGTAATTACTCATAGCAGCTTGTAGTGATCGAGAACACCGATGGGAAAGTCTTACGCGAGTCGAGAAGGTGCAGTTACACTGCGTTAGTATTGAGGTGTAAGAATCGCCTAAGGAATGTTTTGCATGAGTCGAGAAGAGACAGTTACACTGGCTTAGTATTGAGGTGCAAAAATTGCCAAACTGAGTGATCGAACGGTAACTATGTTATTAGAAAATTTCTCTGAAAGGTTTCACGTGTACATGTTGTGTGTTTGATGAAAAGTTATTATCTTTGACGTATACTATTAAAGCCTTTAAAAAAAATGTATGAATATAGTGGTGTTCTACATACCAATTCCACAACTTGTGCTTGTAAGGAAACGCATAAGAACGAGCCACATAATATCACAAAGTTTACCCGCAACCCCCGACCCCCCCCCCAAAAAAAATCCATGAATACAAAGGCATTTCGTGCATGCAAAACCGACCCACAAGCGTATGCTCCGAAGGTATCATTTTGAGAGATTTGCCAAAAACAAATTACAATTTTCAAAAAAATTACCCCGTAACCTCGGCAGATGTGTAAAATGCTTATAGTCGCTACTCCGGCTTTGTGATTCTTCATCGGCGGCGTGCGACTTCCCATCCTTCCAGCCCAAGGCAAGCTGTCCCCCGCTGGTTGCATGCTGGGAGGCGCTGGCTGCATGCTGGAACCCACTGGTTGCATGCGGTACCAGGCGTGTTGCATGTTGGTCGAGGCGTGTTGCATGCTGAGACGGGCCCGTTGCATGCTCAGCCGGTCGAGTTGCATGCTGGGCGAGGCGTGTTGCATGCTCAGCCGAGCGGGTTGCATGCTGTGTTGCATGCGAAGTTGAGCTGGTTGCATGCGAAGCCGGGCGTGTTGCATGCTCAGCCGGCCGTGTTGCATGCTGTGTTGCATGCTCTGCCGAGCTGGTTGCATGCTCAGCCGCTCCCGCTGCATGCTGCAGCTGGCCCCCACCAGCCCCGCACACCACAGGGGTGTCCAAGCTTGCCCGGCGTCTTCTTGCCAGACGCCGTTCCTCGGCCACCTCGCCCTCCGCTGTAGCAGCCTCCAGCTGAGCCATCCGATCGCGCAAGCTTCCCGCCTCGGATTCCGCAAGGAACCGAGCGGTCTCAGCGCGCACCACCCGCTGCAACACCTCCTGGTCCGTCAACGCCTTCCTCCGATGCTTCTCCAACTTGAGACGCCGTTCTCGTCGTCTGCGACTATGCTGAGTACCCGCTGCAGACTCATAGCCGGAGCCGGATGTAGTGCTCCCAGGTTGAGACGCGTGAGCTTGAGAGAGGTCCTCTGTCACCACGTCTTGAGGCTCCGTGCGTATTGGCAAGGTTCTCCCAAGAGTCTCCGGACCCGAAGCACGGCGACGATGATGCGGCTGGTGGTTTACCACACCCTCGTCAGGAGAAGTGTCGATGTGAGGAGTCGGTTCCATCGGCGGTGTCGGATACAGTCGTTGGGGGACCACTCTCATATCAGTCGCCACCGCCCGCTCCGCAGCCGCCATGCGCTCTCGCGCTGCCCACCATTCTCTAGCTCGTGCCTCCGACGCAGGGTCAGCTCCACATACCGGAGGTGGAGGCGGAGGAAAATAAGCGGGTAGTGTCCATGGATCCCCGTAGGTGGTCGACATCGGCGCGGGCGTGTATGGGGCATGTGTCAACACGCCTGGGGCATGGGTTGGCGAGCCTGTGGCATAGTGGAGAGCCATTCCAAAAGGCGGAGATGGCCTACTGGGGGCATATGGCATGTCTGGGGCATACTGGAGCATGCCGGTTGCATGCGGTTGCATACCCGTTGCATGCGGTTGCATACCCGTTGCATGCGGTTGCATGCTGGTTGCATGCGGTTGCATGCGGTTGCATGCGGTTGCATGCGGTTGCATGCTGGTTGCATGCGGTTGCATGCTGGTTGCATGCTGGTTGCAT
>LGRX02009651.1:0-18172 GCA_001247695.2 Cymbomonas tetramitiformis | reverse complement strand
GTCATCGAGAGGCCGTATGTCGCGGACTCGAGAATGGCGAAGCAAGATCCTATCTTGAAGTACCGAAGGGTTCGGAGAAGAATGCATCTTCGCTTCTAGCATGTTCTGAACAAGCATGCACAGTATCATATGGCGAACGCATTATTCGTTCAGCCGATACTAGTCGTTCAACCAATGCCTCGGGTTCACAACCCAATAGTGGTACCATCTATGCGATGGGAGGCATTCGGTATAGATGAGCTAGCGTTGTGCTAGAGCAGTATCTTCGTCAGAAGTCTGCACTCATCCCCGCTCATAAGTTGCACGTGTGTTACAGTCCAATAACACCGCGCTTTCTATTATATTATATGATATACTAAGGGCTCGCTTATCAGTCCTTATCAGATGGTATTCTAACTCGTCCAGGCACGAACGAGAACTTTTGTGTGAGTGCAGCGTAGATATCAAAAATTTTGTATATGCAGGTTGCGGAGCGTGAGCAATAACTGGCGTCGTATCCGCACGAATATTGATATATCGCATATACTGACCGCTGCAGAAGCGACGATAGTGTGCGAGGAGATATCGACATATCCGCATTCGCAGGTCGCATACATCAGCTGAGCATCACCTATACTGTGCGACAAGGTGTGCATACGGCATACATGCGCGCAGCGATAAGATGTACGCGCATATAAGATTCGCAGCTGTTCGAAAATTCGCAAATGAGATGCGGGCGCAGAAATAATCAGCGGAATCATTATCTGCGCGGAAAACTAGCTCTCGTATCATGTGCTAGACATTCTGCGACGGGATGTACTCAAAAATCATCAGCGCACACCATACGATTTTCATGATCGCAGCAAATCGCTCACTGTGCAGTATGATAGTTTTACAATTTTTAATGACGATGTCAGTATGCGAAGTTTCATCAACATACCGTCATCATATATACTTGCAATAATCTTTTGATTCATCAGCACACGTCACGATGTCCTGACAGCATATATGTATACTATCCGGGATTATTCTGAACGGACGCGTGATGACAATATACTGCACCATGCTATATATATATACTCTGATGTTGCTGAGATACTATACTCTATTCACTGTCAGATTATACTAACTTACAATCATGAGTGTGGACGCATGAATGCTGTGTGATAGCTTACACACACACACACATTCAACATCACAGATCATTGTATACTCTGCAGCAATCATAGTGTGTGCAAAAAGTCGAGTGTGTGGAGATAAATATACCTGCAGCAACACACACACACATACTTCCAAGTATACACTATCATGTGTATATACAGAGTGCATGCATTAGATGTGCATTTCACCACCTGTACGCTATTATACTGGGCATCACTGTGATTGTGCATGCATCATAACAGCTTGATCACGATACCAGCTGTAGTATACATACCAGTTTGATCACGCTAACAACTGGAACACATGGCATCACATTGCAATACATTGTACATTGCACAAAGCATATTGCAGTGCATGCTAAGTTATATTAGAACCCATGTTAGTGTAAGGTGCCGGAAGGTAATCTTAACACCATAATTAGCTCGTCATGCTCCGACGGAGGAGTCGAGATACTCCTCGACTGGAGTATGCACGTTCTATGGTGGATTACTGGATGGAATGCTCACCGGAACTACATGTGAAATAAACAAGCAACTCATTATTGTAAATGAGAGTATACAGGATTACAATAACCCCTAACCTGATATATATATCATGCTAGATTTATTCAGTACATGGTATGCTGATCACCATCCTGCATGATAAATCATCTGGGTATATTGTAATACCAGAAGTCACCTACCTGCAAGTGTGTATAGTGAACAATCACACACACACACACACACACACTTACAAGTACTAATAATCAGCAAGTACTGCACAATGCACACACCAATGGCATTACTATGTATAATGACATTCACTGACTCAGTAAGTGAAATGATCAACTATAATGTCCACTATGTGCATGATAACATAGATACCATCCAACAAACACATGTGCGTGTTGGATGTCAGTGATGGCGATAGCTAAGGTAACAGGATAAAACTCCATGCTGAAGGGCTGGATGGAGAATATCTCCAGACCCGGAGGCAGTATACAGTGTTCAAAATGCAGCTGGTAACTGCAGAACACTGTCCATACCTTTTCACCATCGCTGGAGCAAGAACAACAACCATACTGCATTGTGACAATTGACTCAGTAATGATCAGCACTAAAAGCATGTACCTACTCAGATCAGTACATATATATATATTGAGCTGATGACATAGGTTGTTGTGGACACACACACACACACATTGTGTTCCCTACGTTTCTAGACGGGTTCAATACACGTGTTGAACACGTATTGGAGGCATATTGGAGGCATATTGAAGACGGTATGCTAATATCTGGACATTCCAATACACGTGTAACATATTGGCCAAACTATTGAACCGCGATCAGCCTGGACACATCGAAAATGAGTATGCTAGCATGGGCACCCAAATGGTGTCAGACTCACCCACTAGCACTTGGTATCATCTAAGGAAGGGTCTAGCGTTATGGGGACAAGTTTTCACGGCATTTGGACGCGTATCGCAGAAGTCGATTCTGGGGGGCTTTATGAATTGGGGGCCCGATGTATTGAAATAAGGCAAAACGATTGGAGGGGTGTTCAATATGTCTGCAACCGCCTGCAACACACGTATTGAACATGTGTTGAACACATGTTGAAACATTCACGCATAAGGAATCGTTCAATACATGTGCAATATGTCTACAATCAGATGAATCATTCAACACGTTTGCAATATATATGTTGAACACATATTGAAACATTCCCTCATGCAGAATATCTTTAGTACATGTGCAATATGTCTACAATCAGATGAATCATTCAACACGTTTGCAATATATGTGTTGAACACATATTGAAACATTCCCTCATGCAGAATATCTTTAGTACATGTGCAATATGTCTACAATCAGATGAATTATGCAACACATGACTGCATGGGGTAAAGGGGCAAGACCCCCCTGCTGCTCACATATTGCATAATACTTACAATATGTCCGCAATACGTATCTGGTATATTACAGGTATATCAAATGTGTACAGAGGCACTACTATGCGTCATCACACTTTCTGCAGTACCACATTCCAGTGGGGATGTCGGTGAGCCCTGCGCATCGCACGTGCATAGCCTCTTTGCAGCCTGCCCTCTCACACAGAAGGAGCTCGCCACCGACCGTCTACACTTCCCGCATGTGTCAAAGTGACCATCACTACCTACGGGCCTATCAACGAGTGCAAGTTTCTCCATATTGCGGTCGCTCGTATCAAGTATCACCGCTGAATCCATGCAGGGGTGTTTGACTATCACTACTTGCGCTTGGACTTGATTGGCCAGTAGGTGTTCACACTTTCAGGCGAGGGCTCTCGGTTGTCCATAGTGTACTTGGAGGTGTCCCATGGGTTGAAGGTGTAGTAAGCCTTGGACACCTTGTCCACGCCGAGGATGGAGTTCTTCAGCTTGAAGCTTGCGATCTGAGCTTCCGTGGGCACGGGTAACCAATCACACTTTAAAAAAGTGTAGAGCACACCGCCAATGCTAACCCGCAGAATGGCGTTGATGATACCATACCTGCGCACGAAATGTTCAATGTTTTTGTAATATACGTACAACATACCCTCAATATGTTGGGGACGTATTGCATATATGTTGCAGAGATATACGAAAAGGCAAAGAAGCATGCAAACTGGTGGTTGAGGTCGTACCTGTCCTCCCACTCGTCATCGGCATCGGCATCATTCTTGGGGAAGGATGCGCGGACGAAACACTGGGTTGTCACTTTCCCTTTGTCCCCGTCTCTAGTGCGATAGAAGACACCGCCGATGTTCACCTTGTTGTACTTGGAACACATGGGTTCGGGACCCATCATGAGCGACTTCTCGTAAGCCGTGTATTGACGACCAAGCCATCCTTCAGGGTCCT
The DNA here is from genome assembly GCA_001247695.2 of Cymbomonas tetramitiformis. Taxonomy (NCBI): domain Eukaryota; kingdom Viridiplantae; phylum Chlorophyta; class Pyramimonadophyceae; order Pyramimonadales; family Pyramimonadaceae; genus Cymbomonas; species Cymbomonas tetramitiformis. The sequence continues at coordinate 14,172 of LGRX02009651.1, read as the reverse complement.
CCAATGGACCGAACGCGATCGCGGGCACAACACCCACCTCTTGTCGGTACCTAGAACGTGGATTTGCATGTTTAGAGCGCGCGGCATTCTCCTTGTGATGACAACATATTCTTAGTATACTTACAATATATGATAAACATACAGAAACAAGTTGACAATATGTTGCAGGTATACTACAGATAGTACATGCGTGCGAGCTTGCAGGTTGCACCTCCGCCGGAACAGGTCGTACTCGGCATGTTGTTGAAAAAGCTTTCGGTAAGCGGGAATACTCGCTCGCATCCAGCGGGTCAGTTGGTCAATCTCCAAGGACGTTAGCTCCAATGGCTTGCCCTTCTCCCCGAAGGTAGTGACCACGATGCCGGGAGCGGGGCCCGCCATCAAAGCCCGCGGGACACGGCCGGCAGTAGCTCTTTCTCGGTTCAAGAGCATGGTCAGGATGCCTCGTAGGGAGCGCAAGGTTTTCAACCTTAGATAGCCGTTCATGATGCTTGCCACGGGGAACGCATTGTTCTTCACCCACCTAGCTAGCTTGCCATTCATGACTCGAAGGCATACATCCACCATTCACGCACAGGTCCGAATCGCAGGAGCAGATCGGCCCAGTGCCAGATTTTATGGGTGTTGATTGCAAGCCACTGTGGAGGACCATTCGCTTCCAAGTCCTCAAAGAAAAGTCTGGTCTGCTCTCTCAAATACTCCATATCCTGCACGTACGAATCAATACGTTTGTAACATATATTCAACATACCTGTGACATGTGGAACTCATATCACACCAACATTGAATACGTACCCGAGGTTCTATGGAATGCGCAGTGCATTCCCGTATGATGATAGTCAGTTTGGACACAATGTCCTGCAGCGCATTGTCGACTTCACCATCATCGCGAGGCCAAGAGGACAATACCGCCAACAACTTGGACTCGAAAGCCTTCAAAGCCGCATGCGCCTTGAGGTGCTTTGCGTATTTTGCGCCGTTGGAGGCGGTTGAGGTGCGCAACAAATGCTTATGCCCATCGCCCCACCGGGTGACTCCCCGCAACTCCTTCAAGAAGGCGAGTGCTGTTTCCCGAGAACGTAAGGTGGTCGAAGCCTTCGGACGCGGTGGGATCCCCATGGACCGTTTGTCATTTTGTACACCTCATGCGGTTCCCCTGTCCGTGTTGCCGTATACCGTCAACAAGTGTATGACATATTGAACACAATTACAGAAATGTTGCACTAATACAAAACTCACCTTTCGAATTCTGCACCCACTCCGTTTGCCCCCATTCTGGGTGCAGGCCCTCCTCCTCGGCAAAGTTGCGCGCGGCCTCGTTGAAATCCAGTCCAAGCAGCGTTGTTGCAAGCCTGTTTCCCAAGTTCACGATTTCGTGCATAGGATCATAGAGCCAATCCAACGCCAAGTTAAAGTACGACAACCTTGCGAATGCGGCGGGCAACTTGAATCCGGTGGCCGAGAAACGTTCCGCCATGTCCGCTTTCGACCAACCTGATTTGGAAAGTGCCTCGTGCATTTCGCCCATTCGCTTGACAAACTCATGCGTGTAGTTCTCCGGCGGCCCTGCATGGCACGTGCACAAGTAATACAACATATCTGTGGTATGTTGCAGGCATGTTGATGCATGTTGCAAACATGCTGCAAACAATCAAACTGGGTGGCATAGCGATGAGAGCGTACCAGGAGGATGTTGCTTGAAGAATGCGTAGAAGATTCTTCCCAGCGCTGGACTGTGACATCCTTTCGTACGGCACAACATGCAACACTTGTAGGCGTTTACATCCATTCGCTTCCCGGCATCGACCAAGCCTTTGTAATCCATGATCACCCCGAGTAGCATGCACCGTACACGAACATACTCCTCGGAAAAGGCGTCCCAAACTCCGCAACCCGTCTCCCACAACTCCTCCAACTCGTCGACCAGCTTGTCGTACAAAAGAGTCGTATCGGCGGGATGGATGCCATTAAGAATACCGTAGACCTCAAGGTACTCGTACTTGGAGCGTATCTCCGGCGGCAAGTTCAAGATTTGGAAATACATGGGAAACACGCCCGCCTTGTTTTTCCATACGGAAGCCCCATCCGCGCAGAACAGGATGATTATATTCCGCAACTCCTGGAAAAACTCTGGGTACCGCGCCTTCTTCTCTTTCCACGCATCTCCGTCTGCACACTCCGGACAAAATACAACTCACCGCGGTATACATACAACTGTATGTGTACATCTGCAATATGTCAAAGACATACGTTAAGTGTATTGCGGATATGCCCTTTGCAGATCCTATCACAAGCATTGGGATCATAGACGCGTGCTGGGCTCTTACCCCAAATTGTGTCTTTGCGTCCACTTTCAGGAGACGTATGACGGCCATGCGCCCGCATGAGCTCAGCACCTTCAGGTGAATGGAATAGCCTCCGGAAAATTTCCTTCAAGGGCCACCAAAGGAATTGCAATCGCGGCTTCTTCGGAGTGCCATCATCCGGAGTGCCATCCTCCTCCGCCGCTCCAAAGCTTTGCCACCGGCATTCTTTACAGTGTGGACAATGATCCGCGTTCTCCAACTCCTTCTCGTACAAACAACATCCATTGACGCACATGTCCACTCGTTGGTACGGCGTACTAAAAGCGTCGAAAGTACCCATAATAGCTTTAGCGAACGTCAAGGGGAAATGGGTTTCGCGAAGCTCATCAAAGTTGTGAAGTAGGATCTCACACAACGAGGAAAACGATTTTTGGGTCAAGTTTTCCTCCAAGTTCCATTCGAGAAGATCCGCGAGGAGCTTAGTTGATCGCCGCACGTTGTGGTCCTGCGTACACATCGCAATTTCAGTGGTTGTCAATACATATGCAATATACTGCAATACATTGACAATATGTAGGAGATATGCATACTACATATTGCACGTGCAGTTCACTGCACGATATTTGGCATAATAACGCGTTCTTACCGTCTCCCCTCCGAAAAGCTCCTTTGCAGCATTCACAATACTTTCCAATTGTGTAGCAATCGCTGCTTTAACGGAGTGGACGGCATCTCCGTCGTCTTCTTCATCGAACCCCAAATCCTCCCCACCGCCATCCTTGGTCTCACCATCGGCATCCTCGGTCTTAGGCGCATCGCCATCCTCGTCGTCAGGAACTCCGGCCTCGCCGCCTTGACTCGACACATCCTTGGCTTCCACGTCCTGTTGTGCGTGTACCACCTCGTCTTCTGCGCTTGTCCTCCCGGCTTCCTCAGCATGTTCGCCCTCCTTGTCATCCATCGTGACGTCCACATCCGTATGTCTGTAGGAGAGTTGCAATGCACCTTCAACACGTTGTCAACATATTGCGAATGTGTTGTCACGCAAGCTTGCCCAATCATTCATGGGAGAGAAAGGGCGTAGAGTACCTTAAGGTTTCGCCGCGGTTGCCACAAACTACAGCATCGATTTCTTCAGGGTCCGGTGCGGGTGGCTGGATCTGCCCGTGGAGTTTCCGATGTCGTGTGCGGGTGGCCTTGCTCACCACGTTTCCACGTAGGTCAACTCCGTAGCACATGGCACAATCGCATAGAAACCGCCCTCGCTCCAATGTTACGGTGCCCACATTTCGACGATGCATTGCATGGAGCGAGAGCCAAGGATCGGCTTCGCCCGCCGTGTCCTTCACCTCACCCATCTCGGTGTCCTTCGCCTCAGCTGGCTCTTCCACCGGAGATCTGCTTCGCCCACCGCAGTATATCTCCCATACATATTCAATATACCGGCAACGGTTTCTGATATATTGCAACATATTATATCATGAAAAATCGGTATGCAAGTTGAGGTGCCTAAATATTCGTACATACCTCATGGGCTCTTCCATCTCGGCAGCCATGGCATCCGTGGTAACTACAATTAAAGACCAAACTCCAACCGCACGGATCAAATCTGGCCAATCATTTATTGTCGAAACGCTCCTCCAATGTCGCCCAAGGCACCGAACCTCCCGCACATTGTCTCGTGTAGGATTATCGAGTTGAGAGTCGTCGGGCAGCAGCGAGCCGTATGTAGTCGCCTCGAAGTTGCCATCGTGTACTAGGTAGACAACAGTTTCCATACGGATCGGTGTCAAAATTGCTTGATGAGCTTCGAAGAAGTCGTAGGCTTCATCCGCATTCGATGGTAGGTTGTCTCCCTCGGGGGTAACGTCAAGTGGAAATTGGTGAGGACTACGTTCCGCGTCAACAGTGACTACATCCATGAATCCAGGAATCCCGAAATAGTACCTGCCGTCGTCTAAACCAGCTGAATTTGCCGCCTCGTGCGCCTCGGGGGGCGCCTCGCCCGCATCTCTGCACAATATCGTCCCAACATGTTTCCAACATCCCATCAACATGCTGCAACCATCACGATAGCGTGCTGCAGCATAGTTACGGCTAAAGCAAGTAGGCAAGGAAACATGATGAGATGTATCACCTGGAAAAGCTCTTCGATATGGACGATGAACTAGTCGACATTGAGGATGCCCGCAAGTCAGGCATGCTACTTCCGATGGTCCCATCTAAAGCATGCCCCTCGTGCGCCTCGTACGCCTCGGGGGGCGCCTCGCCCGCATCTCTGCACAATATCGTCCCAACATGTGTTCAACATCCCATCAACATGCTGCAACCATCACGATAGCGTGCTGCAGCACTATTGCAGCGAGCCACGTGAGGAATGGTGGGAGGGAAACCATGCCCCACGAGAGTCCCTTACCTTGCACTCCCGCCGGCTAGTGGAGGGCTCGTGGGTGCCTCAGCATTGGGCGGCGGGGGGGACTCCTTGCTTTGGGCCTCGTGCGCCTCGGGGGGCGCCTCGCCCGCATCTCTGCACAATATCGTCCCAACATGTGTTCAACATCCCATCAACATGCTGCAACCATCACGATAGCGTACTGCAGCACTATTGCAGCGAGCCACGTGATGAATGGTGGGAGGGAAACCATGCCCCACGAGAGTCCCTTACCTTGCACTCCCGCCGGCTAGTGGAGGGCTCGTGGGTGCCTCAGCATTGGGCGGCGGGGGGGACTCCTTGCTTTGGGCCTCGTGCGCCTCGGGGGGCGCCTCGCCCGCATCTCTGCACAATATCGTCCCAACATGTGTTCAACATCCCATCAACATGCTGCAACCATCACGATAGCGTACTGCAGCACTATTGCAGCGAGCCACGTGATGAATGGTGGGAGGGAAATCATGCCCCGCGAGAGTCCCTTACCTTGCCTCTTGCATGCCACGAATCCTTTCGACAATCCGTTGCAAGCAATTAGGCACCGGTGGAACAAGTCGAAACGATTTCCCCTTAAAGGTTACCGTTGCCGGTTCTAGCTCCAAGATGTCGGAAGGTGGTAACCAAGTCGGCCACGCGGTATTGTCTGGAGATAAATCGTGCGCCAATCTGGAGAAATCGTGCGGGAGCAGTCGCGTTGGCAGCCACTTATGATGCCATACCGTGTCCACTTCCACATAGTGCGCATCGACTTTCCTGCAATGTGTTCCAGGATCCCTACAATATAATCTCAATATGTATGCAACATATGGTAACCATGTTGCATACATGTAGCAAAGAGTCCTGTGAAGCAAGAAAGACACAACCTCAACGTCGAGAAGAAAGAGAAAGGGTGCTACCTCGCGGACAACTCCAGTTCCCTCGTAGATATTGGAAGATGTGGAGGCGCAATCCACGCCAAAAGGCGTTCCTTCTTCGTAATCGTTTCATACTCCGGGTCGCGGAAGCCTTCCGCGGTACTCCAACCTTCCGGGAATATGAGCTTGATATTGGGAGGGGGTTTGAGGGATGTACCCTCCTGAGCATTGGAAGGTTTGATCGGCTCTCGATCGGCTAAGCACCCGCCTTGCGCGGGATTTCTCATCGCGCGCTTGGCTAACGAAGATTGTTGTACGGGGGGGGCCGCCTTCCCTTGGACGAGGGCGGCGGCTCTAGCCGAAGGCAAGCCGGTTCGATGTCGCTCCGCATCACTTGGTGATGATGATTGAGGGGATCGTTCATGGCGAGGTCGCTTTTCACCATGAACAATTTGATCTCCTCGGACCATACTGCATTGAAGTCCCCTTTACCACGCCCATCACCCTTCGAAAATGTACTGCAACTATGCTGTAATATGTTGGACATATACTGCGGACATATTGACGATATGCTGAAGGAACTTTCAAGTAAAGCAATAACCCAAAAGTAGGTTTTCGGACCCCCCCCACAAAAAACGCACACAAGCTATGTCGCAAAATATAGCTCCTGAGTCCATATAACAAGTCTCACCAGAATTGAAGAACATGTTTTTTCAACTTTTTTAGGGCTCACTTCAACACTTCCGCAGCATACTGAAACGGGGGGGCTAAAGGCAGGGCTCAAGGTCTTGAGCCCTCACGTATTGAAGTGAGCCCTCACGTATTGAAGTGAGCCCTCACGTATTGAAGTGAGCCCTCACGTATTGAAGTGATCCCTGCCTTGAGCTCTGCAGGCGGTTGCACGCGGTTGCACGCATATTGGCCTTTACAAAAATTTAAAAAACTTTTTAGAGGAGAATCTGTTCAATACTACTTCAATACAAGAGGGCTCACTGCAATACGCGACCGCTTGCAGGCGTATTGAAATGGCGTATTGGAGATGTATTGAAAACTGCTGATGTCAGCTTTGCCAGTGCCACGTCAGACGGATCTTCGCAAAACTGACTTGGCACTTTTTCGACCCATCTCCAATACGCCATTTCAATACGCCTGCAAGCGGTCGCGTATTGCAGTGAGCCCTCACGTATTGCAGTAGTATTGAACAGATTGAACGATTTTCGGGGAAACAATTTTGGAATTTTAATTTTTAGGAGAATCTGCACCCCTCGTTCGTGAATCGAACGGCCGAATTCGTAACTCAAGAAGTACCCCCAAAATGACCCCTGAGATGGCCTGGATAAAAAAGGTTGTCATTGACCTTTAGATGGAGGTGGTACACTTCGCCAGCGAGGAGGAGCTCAACTCCTCGCAGACAAGGTGTATACCTCCAGTGGGACTCGAACCCACTACCGCAGGCTTTGAAGACCGACGGCCAACCACTAGACCATTGTGACAACGTGATTGAAAAGATGTTGCGTACTGGGTTAGACTACAGTAATGAACACAAATGAAAAATCGGGTTAGACGTTCCCCCCCCCAAAAAAAAAGAAAAAGAGCTGCACGATGCACGAGATGCACGATGCATGATTGACGAGATGCACGATGGACGAAATTTCAAAATGCATTTCCTAACGGTCGGTCGTCGCAGGTGCAATGCGCCCGATACATGCGGCCAACATGTGTGCACGATGCATGGTAACACCCATCGCGTACGGAAGGCCTCCTGGAAGCACGTTGACGTTCCAGCAGCCGCCCTTCCAGCACGTTCCAGCACCAGCCAGCAGAGGTGTAAACAAAGCCAGCAGAGGTGTAAGAAAAGCCAGCAGAGGTGTAAGAAAAATGTCAGTCAAAGAGTTGCACGCTGAGTATGTAGAAAGCTGCGAGCTGTTTGGCGTTGAGCATACGCACGAGGGCTTCGTTGACTACGTTGCGAAGGTGAGGGCAAAGGGGACACCTAGCGAGCCCAAAGGGATCGAGGAAACCCCATTGGCTTTCCTCGACAAAGGCAAGAAAAGGGCGAAGGAAGACGACGAGGACGATGAGGAGGGAGGGGGGGAAGGGAGCAAAAAAAGGCGCAAGGGGGCTCGAAGCGCGTTCGAAGCTCAACTAATTAAAGCATGTCACGAGGAGTTTGGTACGTACTAAGCATGCGGCTTCGTTTACTTAACTTGGTTCCTTCGTTGCATGAAAAAATATTGATTTGGGAAGGGTTTGGGGAGAATTACTTGCAGAATTGCGCGTGAAGGACGGGCGTCTTGAGCCCCTACTTCACGTGCCGAAGCAAGAGTCCGCGGTGTCGAAGTACGTCACCGCGGTACAAAACCGCTGCAAGTGGGCGACCGCGCCCACTAACTCCTTCGTGCGGGCGAAAGCCCGTTCGATCGTGAACAACAACCGATATCTTTGGAAGTGCGGCCGGTGGGCGACCGACACGAAAACCGGAATGTGTACGTGGGTGGACCCCCAAAAGCTACATCCGTACACCACGTGTATGGAGGAGGGGGTCCCTACCACATGCCCGGTGCGGCAAATCGCCAAGAAGATGGAGGTGCTCAAAGCCCTCCCCGAATTCGAATTGGAGGAGGGGCCTAACAGCAAGGTGGAGTGCTTGCAAGGGGAGGCAAGACAGCGGCTGGGTACGTTCCCACCCTCTAATACACTTGACACACGCTCGCAGTATATGTGAAGCATGCCACAGCACACCTTGAGCATACTCAGCATACTTGTGCACCTTTCTGAAAGGTAGGGCAACAATATGCCTGCAATATGTATGTAATATACCTGCAACATACCTGTAACATACCTGTAACATACTGTACACATACGACATAAAACTTACGGTTGATAGCATTTTTTGTTTGCAGTCGCCTATCTCTACGACCACAACGCCCCCGACAAGGACGACGAGGAGGAGGCTGACCGCCTGGAGGCGGATGCCAAGAAAAAGGAGGTGGAGGCCAAGGCCAAAAAAGCACCCGCCTCCGCATCCGCATCCGCAAAGGGCAAGGCCAAGGCCTCGGAGGGCCCCGCCTCCGCATCCGCAAAGGGCAAGGCCAAGGCGGCCGCGTCACCGGCCCCGTCACCGGCCAAGCCCGCCAAGCTTGCCAAGCCCGAAGCCCCCAATGTTGAAGACATCTTCAAGGTGGGGAAAGAGGTGGTGGTGTACGCGGGGGCTCAAACGGAGTACGAAGCGATGAAGAGTTCGCTCCGTCCCGACAAAGGCGGACTCGTGACGAACACCGGCCGATTGAAGGCCAACGTCGGGCTGTTCGCCGGGTTGGTGGTGGCGAATGCGGTTGGGGATATTCTCCCCAACCACATCATGGACGGCCCCGATTTCCCCCTCACCGAGGGGCTCATCGGTATCAAGGTGCGCACCAACCCTTTCAATATGTGCACAATATGTGTACAATATGTCTGTTATAGTACTGTAATAGTACTGTAATAGTACTGTAATAGTACTGTACTATATTTCCAATATTTGACACATGTATTTCGTTTGGTGGGGCTGCAGGTAACTGATATCCTCGACATGAAGATGCTTTGCAAAGAGAAGCCATATGCATATGTCCGCAGCGCCATCTCCTACATCATGAAGGAGGTGGACAAGCGCCTCCCGGAAGGGATGGACGCTAGCCACCGAGTGGGGAATCCCGGCTCGGAGGCGTCCCTCCTCTTGCAGAAGGCCTTCATGCGCGAGGGAAGAACAAAAATAAAAAACCTTGTAGTGGACGTAGCCTACGTACGGCAGGGGGAGCATTTGTGAAACAAATTTGACAATTTGTAATTGTATTCAATATTAATTGTGTTCAATATGCCTCTCGTTGACATATGCAATAGGTCCACAGCATACTTGCAGCATGTTGAATATGTCTGTGCAATATGCATGCAATAGGTCTTCAGTATATATCCAATATAGGCAACTTTTATTTCAATACATATGCAATATGTCCACAGTATATATACAGCATATTGAATTTGCATGTTCAATACGTATGCAATAGGTCCGCAGTATGTATCCAACATACTGAATGTTCCGTTTCAATACATATGCAATATGTCCGCAATATATATACAGCATATTGAATTTTCATGTTCAATACGTATGCAATAGGTCCGCAGTATGTATCCAACATACTGAATGTTCCGTTTCAATACATATGCAATATGTCCGCAATATATATACAGCATATTGAATTTTCATGTTCAATACGTATGCAATAGGTCCGCAGTATGTATCCAACATACTAAATGTACCGTTTCAATACATATTCAATATGTCTACAATATATATACAGCATATTGAATTTTCATGTTCAATATGTGTGCAATAGGTCCGCAGTATGTATCCAACATACTAAATGCACCGTTTCAATACATATTCAATAGGTCCACAATATATATACAACATATTGAATTTACATGTTCAATACGTATGCAATAGGTCCGCAGTATGTATCCAACATACTGAATGTTCCGTTTCAATACATATTCAATAGGTCCACAATATATATACAACATATTGAGTTTACATGTTCAATACGTATGCAGTAGGTCCGCAGTGTGTATCCAACATATTGAATGTTGACTTACAATATGTATACAATATGTATACAATATGTGGGCAATATGTCTGCAACATGCCTTCATAGTGTTTGCGACATGCATGGTGCATGTCTCCAACCCTATACTACACATGTGTTGAAGGCATATTGAAATAACTCTCTGCATCAGAACTTCAATATGTCTCCAATACATGAGGGCTCACTGCAATACTATGTCGCACACATGTTGGAGCGCTTGCAGGCATATTGCACACATATTGTAACATTTTTTATTGTATTGAACATTTATTGTCAATACGCGTGCAATATGCCTGCAATATGTGTTCAATACGATGTATTGCACGCGTCCAGAAACGTAGGGGTTGTGCATAACTGCTTGGATTATTATCAAGCTGTGTCCTGATATGTTTGAAATCTAGAGATATCCCTTTGATATGCTCTTAGTGCACAGCCATATGCTCAAACATATCATAGGTTCTGATACGTTATCACTTAAGTGGTAAATCCGCTTACAGTTGATACACCTATTATATTATCAGGAAGTGCATTAACTTCCATGGGTTTCAAATCAGTAAAACCCACATTTATGATCAACCACACATGTTGATTATCAGAGATATTCACTATTATGCCATGAAAATTGTCATGTGCAAAAGTGAAGTAAGTTGCAGTAGTTCTGTAGCTTGCAACTCACATACACACCGAGATATGTTACTGAGGTAATAAAACAGATGGCCAAAAAAGCTGTAAAATGGGTAAAAATCGTTGGCGATAAATTTCAAAACTGAAATTTCGACCCCATTTTATTTTAAATTATGATTTTATACCTATTGAGGTATCAGAAAAAACATAATGACCATGGTCATATATCGTGTAACACCCTAGATATTAGGTGTGTAATATATAGGGGTGTACATATTGGCTGTAACGAAATACGTGAAAAGTTCACACGTTTGATTTCAAAATGAAAAATTCGGGTTGATTTTTTTTGCTGATCTGATTATTCAGCTATCAATAAATAATCCCTGATTTATGCAGCACTTGTAACACCCTGTAACACGCTAAAAATTAAATGTGTGTGTCAGGGGTGTAACATACCACCTGCAAACCACGTAACACACAGTGTAAAATTAAATGCAGTTTTGCTTATATATCTTTATAAAATGTTTATACTGCTTTAATTTGATATACTTTAGGGTTACTGATACCAAGTAACACCCTAAACACACTGTGGGAGATAGGGGTCACTGTAACGTTACATACCCTAAATGCCACCTATTTATTGGATACACTTCGTGTTTGGCATATATATATATCATGCTGTAATCAGCACAGACATGATAATATTTCGGGCAACAACCCAAAAACTGCAGGGCTACAACCCAAGAACTGTAGGGCTGCAACCCTAAAACTGTAACAGCTGCTTCCTACGAGGATTGCATGCTATATCATGAGGTAAAAGGCAAATGACAACTGCCTATATATTTCACACTTCCTTGAGGGGGGAAGAAGGTGGATATATGTACATACATCACCTCATTATAATATACAGATATACTATATGTATATAACATAGATATATACACTATATATATACCAACACACACACTCAGTTAGCTAAAGGCATTTTTTGTGTTGTGTTTTGTTTTTTAGATGGCAGAAGCAGAAGATTCAGATATCCCAGTCATCAATGCAGACCCATCAACATGGTTCTTCGACATATTAGGCTCCTATGATTCATTCAGCCGATTCAAGATTCCGAAGTGGCTCGTTGGTCATGACAACACACAGACCAGATTCGACCAGATAGGCTATTTCGACAATATCAGTCGCATGAAGCCTGATATGAGCAGATATAGGGATCCTGAGAATGAACCTCAGGAACCAGAAGAGGAGTATGACCAATGCAGCAGACATGATAGCTGCCTATGAAGGCTAAACATTATATTAAGCCTGATGCCCTTACTTCTTGTAATATATACTAATACATGTCGATCATCTATATACCTTGCTCTTAATGTTTTATCATGCATTATGTTGCATAGAAGCGGGAAATTGATCCTTCCTTGCTAAAGGTGTAGTGAGCCTTGTACAAAATCATACCCTTGCACAGATACGCACACATGCGAGATATCATATCTGTGGATAGATAAAAACTGCTAAATGCTACCTTTGCCAAGACCGTGGTTTGTCATCGGATTCTTTGGCCAGTCATCCGAAGCTACCGGAGACATCGACTGGGGTAGACGGAGTTGTGATCCTAAGTTGTGCTTGACAAACATAACTAAATAGATTTCACATTAGTACGTGGCGAATCCATTCTCACTCATCGCGACAGATGTTCGTCAAAGCGTGCGTACTGGACAAAAACATTGAGGAGTTGAGCAGACCGGTTGAGGATTATAAGTCCAATGCCGTTAAGCAGGGCCACTCCGTTTGCATTAAAACAAGCCCCAAAATCGGGCTCCCCATGACCGCCTGTGAACCTCCAAAGTAGCTTCAGGAGGGGAGGAAGGGTTGGGTGCACTAATATATAACTGTGGAAACGAACAGCAAACGATCAGTTGTATATATATATATAAGGCCGAGAATCGTTCGATTAATGAGAAATTGTTAATTCGTGGGATCATCGTTCGCAAAAGCGTCGACGGCTAGCGCAAATAATCCGTAACGTAAACCTCGGATACTTTGAATCGTCACTCTGACGCACGATACGTGTGGATCAATCAGTAATCCAGCGTCAATCTGTATCACGAAACGCAAATCATTGAACCTTGAATCGTCACTCTGTAATACGATACGCAATTCAAAGGGGGCTACATCCTAAGAACTGTAAGGCTAATGCCTAAGGTGAGGGACTAAAGTGGACTCAGTTCCCCCCAATATCCTAAAAACACCATGAGGGACGCCTCAAATCGATGTAAGAAGACTGGTACCAGCAGAAGCAACAACAACAAAGACATCAAAGACATATACAAAGGTATGCCCGTTGTGAGGTCACAACTCTTTTAAGAGGGGAGATCTGTCAGGGTTATGACCGATGACACATGTGTCATACATGTCATACATGTCATACGTGTCATACCTGTCAGACATGTCATACCATGTCATGTCATGTCATGCATGTCATGTCGAGTCATGTCATATATTATAATGTCAGACAGTCGTCAGACAGTCGTCAGTACGGTCGACTATGACTGTACATGTCATCAAGATGATAAGTCACATCATCTGTCATTTATTCAAGGTAAGACTTGAATGGCACATGTCATCGAGAGGCAGTATGTCGCGGACTCGAGAATGGCGAAGCAAGATCCTATCTTGATTCTTGAAGTACCGAAGGGTTCGGAGAAGAATGCATCTTCGCTTCTAGCATGTTTTGAACAAGCATGCACAGTATCATATGGCGAACGCATTATTCGTTCAGCCGATACTAGTCGTTCAACCAATGCCTCGGGTTCACAACCCAATAGCGGTACCATCTATGAGATGGGAGGCATTAAGTATAGATGAGCTAGCGTTGTGCTAGAGCAGTATCTTCGTCAGAAGTCTGCACTCATCCCCGCTCATAAGTTGCACGTGTGTTACACCGATATCCAATAATAAATCCAATAACACCGCGCTTTCTATTATATTATATGATATACTAAGGGCTGTTCCATTTATTGTCCTATGGGGGGGTGGAAGGCATTGGAAATTTGTATCGGGGGGAGGGGTCGTTATCTTCTTCTGTCCTCGGGGGGGGTGGGGGGGACATCTACTGCTGTCCGCGGGGGGGGAGAGGGTGTTACGGAGGCACCCTGCGGACATGTTTGACGTTACAAGTAGAACCTCAACCTGTCCGGAGGGTCGAAAGAATCCGGTAACATGTAACCACATTGATGATCGAAGCTCACACGCAAGCTCACGGCGCGGGGCGCTGGCGCGGGGCGCTGGCGCGGGGCGCTGGCGCGGGGCGCTGGCGCGGGGCGCTGGCGCGG
>LGRX02009650.1:0-10105 GCA_001247695.2 Cymbomonas tetramitiformis | reverse complement strand
AAATGAAGGCTGCCGAATCATTTCGTTAACGGAAATCGTAATGTCATATTAAGGAAACGAAGGCTAGCTGAACATCAGGAAATTCCATTATTATTACAGGAAATTGTAGCTGAATCTAAGGAAATTATAGTCGGTATTTCATGAAATTCTGGAATTTTTCAATGGCAAATAAGGGCTTTTTCTGCACCGCGTTTATTATTAAGGATTACTGGTTAATGCACGATAGCTACAGTACGGTTGGTCACGATAATCAATCGGAGCTATTGCAGGCAGGATACTCTTAGGAATACGGTATCGGTGTTCGGCAGGATACTCATAGGAATTCTGAATATTGCAGGCAGGATACTCTTAGGAATACTAGGAATATTGCAGGCAGGATATATACTCTTAGGAATACTGAATATTGCAGGCAGGATACTCTTAGGAATACTAGGTAGGTAGTAGTGGCACTTGATCTTACTGACTCGCTCCCTATTGGGATATCCATAATTGCGGGAAGGTCCTCATCCGAGTCTTCAACCAACTCAACCGTGTCACTCTGCACTGATACTTTCTCGGTCTCACCGCTGGGACACTCATTGAGTGGCGCTTTGGCCTTGATACGCGGTATGACTATAGACTTCAAGTCGTCGTAGTCTTCCTGACTAATTATCCCACTTTGCAAGTCAGCATGTAATTCTCGCAGTTCCTGGCGACTGCTCGGATCCATGCTGAATTTAAGAGAATGCGCTGGCTGACTGCGTTTTCCAATCCCTAAGAAGAAATGGATTTAAGAGAAGAGGCTGGCTGACGCTCGAATCGCGTTTCCTTTTCGTTAGTCATTTCGGTAAGAGGCTGACGCTGGCAGGGGGGGGGTCAGAAAAATACGGAAAAGGCCAGGCTGGCTCCAAATTCCTGTTTCCTTAAATATGCGGTATTCTTTGGCCATCGCTGCACACCCGCTCACATTTAAGTGAGTCGTCATCATCTTCCTCATCATCATCCAATGGGTGGCTCCCTCCAAGGTCATCATCATCCAGAGGGTGACTATCCAACACGGACAGTTGCGCGTCCACGGTGGTTGAAGGTGATACATGGGTAATAGCTGCAGCGTCGTTGTGGTCCGCAACCGATTTCAAGTCTTGATCTTCCGCTGCCATCATTTGCTGCGTGAAGTTTAGGTCGTTATTGGGAGTGGACATCTGTTCATCCGCTGGTGCATGCGTATTAATCGGAGATTCTGAAACCTCCAGTACCGACAATGGAGGGGTCGTAGCACCTACCGACCCTCCAGAATCATCACCTCCCCGTTGCGTCGATGCTCTTGAATGCGGAGGATATCCCGGTGCAAAACGTTGACAAGGAAGTTCGCATCGTCCTTGAAGTTGGCGTAGTTGAAATCCATGAAGCGGCCCACGTTCTCGATCATGCTCCCCATGTTGTGCACGTCAAGGAAGTCCTTAGAGTCCAGATGTTTAGGGATACGTCGAAGTGTGGCAGTCGGGTGGTCCACTGCGTCATGCCATCGATGATCACCGAGGCATACTTATGCCAAGTTTTGTTCATGGCAATGCTCTTGGTCATATTCGCTTTACGACCATGTTTGTAGAACTTCTGGCGCTCCGCTCGTGCGATTGCCAGATGTTTGTTGAGAGGCCCGTTGTATTGCGCTGTGCAAGGTACACAAATTCGGGTCAGTGAACAAATTACATAAGCATATAAACACATCACAAAGCTATTCAAAAATATTCACCTTTTTGAGATTTGGTTAAGCCTCCCTTCAATAACTTGAAGGACGCGCAAACATCGCACTGAGAAAATCGGTTCACCGATGGAATCTTGAGCCAAGAGCTGCAATCTTCGTCAAATACTTTGTAGAAGTAACTGAGAGAGATCTTTTTTCTCCTCATTCTCACGCAAGCCCTCGATGTACTCGTCCCACAGCTCTTCGATGGTCAAACCATCCGAAAGATGAATCTCGGCTTTGTCAGGTTGGGGTTGTCCGTATTCGTCGGCGTATTTCTTGATCCATGCGACGACCGACTCGCGTTTCAGGGAAATCTTGTGATTGTTCTCCTCGTACGTCAATCCATGAACAAACTTGTGTCGGCCCTCGAGCACGCGTGTCCGACAGTCGTGAAGATACCCGTAGCTGATGCCGTAAGCCATATAGTAGAACTTAAAGCACACCTGTTACAAAAAAAGACACCGTCACTCAAAAATTATTAGCACATTATCCAGAAAACGCATAAGGGTTTTGGTAGGTCATGCCAATTTAAGACGCTTGGGAGACACCCCCAACACTGCACGTCTGCAGGCGGGACGGCCGTCGCATGCTCGTCAGCACTCTCCAACCACGCCTTAAATCTGCGCAACCTAGACCCTCAGTGGGAATCGAACCCACGAGTGCAAGGTTCATAGCCTAGCGCCGTACCAACTCGACCAATGTCGCGAATATGTACACATCGTAAATTTAGAAATTTATCATACAATATGTACACATTCCTGTGATGAACAATATTACACAATCTATCACAAGGTCCAAGAAATATTTCGCTTTGGCCAGAGGCCGTTCATTAGCTAATGAACGGTTCCCGCAGCCAAAGTGTCTATGTGTGAGTCGCGCTTTGGCCAGAGGCCGTTCATTAGCTAATGAACGGTTCCCGCAGCCAAAGTGTCTATATGTGAGTCAGGCTTTGGCCAGAGGCCGTTCATTAGCTAATGAACGGTTCCCGCAGCCAAAGTGTCTATGTGTGAGTCGCGCTTTGGCCAGAGGCCGTTCATTAGCTAATGAACGGTTCCCGCAGCCAAAGTGTCTATGTGTGAGTCGCGCTTTGGCCAGAGGCCGTTCATTAGCTAATGAACGGTTCCCGCAGCCAAAGTGTCTATGTGTGAGTCGCGCTTTGGCTGTGCCTGTGGGCAGTACGACAGATGCTCGGAATAATGTTTTTGATTGAACGTGCAAAGGTACACAATTCGGATTTTATAATATACTGGATCAGGGCCAGATTGAGGTACAAACGATAATTCGGTTCCGAGTTCTGAAGGCTAAACACTTCTCAAGTGCTCCACTTATTCACTCGTCACTCAGGTTGCAGGGTCAACCACCCGGCAGCCGATGTCACACTTCGGCTCAACGTTCAATTCCCGATCCGATCTCATTTCTAATTCCGATTCGTCATTCTCGATTCAGATGTCATGTCGACAGACTGACACGATGACTGCCACACAGTACTGTCATACTATCATACTGTCATACTGTCATACTGTCATAGCCCCGACATCTGATATTCGATTTCATTGTCTTTCCGATCCCGATGCGAATCTGACCATTCTTCGAGGGTCTGACTGAGTGCCACGATGACCACCCCCACAGTACTGTCATAATACTATAGTGTCATAGCGTCATAGTGTCATAGTGTCATACTGGCATACTGTCATACTGTCATACCCCGGACATCTGGTACTCATTCTCATCGTGATTTCAAGCCCAATTTCACTGTCATCGTGCCAATCCCAGATTACTCCCGATGACACACATACGGACGCATAGGCATATCGGCTCACGCTGTGCCTCCGGGCACAACTCTCCCCCCCCTTAGGAGTGGTCTACCTCCTGGGATCACTCCGCTAAGGTACCCATCTAAGTTCCAGTTCTTAGGTTTTCTGGTTCCTTTCTGTTTCCAGTTCTTAGGTTCTCTGGTTCCTCTTCGAGCACAACTTGCCTGCCGCTACCAGGGCACCACTTTCACGGAGGAGGGTGCCGCTTGGAATCTAAAGCGGGTCTTCAGTCTTGCGGAGGCGTAGATGTCGGAAAAGTTGTCGCAGCAGGGGCGCTGGTACGGGATATACGCTCGCGGATTGGCCCGCTCCAGTCTGCTGCGGATGAGGTCCCAGCTGAGCAGTCTCTGGGTGAGCACCGGTTGCCCATCTGCACGCACATGATGTCGAAGCAGTGCAGCGTAGCAAGGGCGTGGGTGGTGCTGAGTTCGTCCATATGCAGGTGGGCTTCATGTACTGCGTACCGTACATGCAGTAGGTGCACACCAGCGGGGGAGGAAGCTGGCGCATCATGGGGCGGAGCCGCAACGCGTTGGGAAAGCGACCTCTGGGGTTTTCCATGAACCAGTGTTTTGGCTCCAGGTAGTCGATGATCTGCAATGTTCGTCGCACGATTTTGTCAGCCTGGGGAAGATCAGGGGGTCCTCCAGTGGTGCGCGCTTGACTGTACTGTCTACAGGGGGGGCTGGCCCAAACGACATCGAAGAATCCAGGCGGGTATTGTTTGTAGTCCCACTGTAGGATGTCTTGCACATGAGTGGGATGCCAGATGTGTTCGGAGTCGAGGGTCACCACTGAAGCGGAGGGGAAGCAATTTAGGAATTCTCTTTCTACCGAACCGGTGCCACTGAAAAGTACAAGAATTCTGGGCATGCGGGTTGCTTCCGTCTGGATCGCCAGTAGCTCTGTCACCAGTGCCAACGACCCATCTTCCGTGCGTTCTTGACGTTCCTACGGCAGAGGGGTATCATGTTCCATCTGTTCGAGCTGGTCCAGCTCATCGCAGGGATTGGTGATGAGGTGAGCCAGTGTCATCCCAGCTTGAGCAGAGTGACGGCCACGTTGCTCACGTCGCCGAGTGGCTTCGTCGCGAACTTGTGCTTCCATGCGCAGCCTCGCTTGCTCGAATTCACGAAGCTGTTGAAGTGGACCTCCGCGTTCGAGTTTGTCACGCGTCCTCCATTGGTCATGAGCTTTGGAGTAGCCAGTCCAGCGAACTTTCCATTCTTCCACCTCTTTTCCTCGAACAGACCGTACCCGGCGTGCAAGGATGCGCTCAACATGTGCCTCCTTCTGACCGTCCACTACCACCTCTTCAGGTACTGCCAGGTGATCACGCGCGGCGAAAGCGTCTTGACCGCTGGTGTACGGCTTGAGACGGTGTTGAGCGAACACGTCATGTATCCGCCAGTGATGAGGGAGGCGTAGGCGGTAGGCTACTGGAGCTCCCCTGTCGGCCTCTGGCATGGTCATCTGCATATCACTGAAGACGCGTTCGGTCACAGGGACTGGTCCATGCCAGCGTTTGGTCAACTTCCTACAGATGGAGCGATCCATCACCTTCTCTGTAAGGTGTTTCGCTTCTATCCAGACCAGATCTCCAACAGCATACTCCCGCTGTCCGTGCCTGCGATCAAACTGCTCGCGCTGTCGCTGTTGAGCCAGTTCCAACCGCTGTCTGGCGTCCCGCAGCTGCGACGAAAATTTCGCGGCCACTTCGTGTGCGGTACCTACTCCCCCTGTTCGTCGTCCAGCGGCGGACTGCGCGGCCTCCAGGAAAAGGTCCAACTGTGACAGCGGCGAGAACCCAAACACCAGCTCAAATGGTGTGAAGCCAGTAGATTCACTTCTGGAGTCATTGATTGCGAACTCCACGTTAGTGGTGTACAAGTCCCAGTCCTCCACATTGGCGTCTACGAAGGACCTGAGCATGTCCTCAATAACTCTATTGCTGTGTTCCGCCTGGCCGTCAGACCGAGTGTTCTACGGCGTAGTGCGAGCCACTTTTACACCCATTAGTCTCATGAGCTCCTGCCAGAAGGCATCCTGAAACCGCGGGTCACGGTCAGAGACGATCTTCATAGGTGCGCCATGCAAGCGCCACACCGAGTCAAAGTAGATTCTGGCCACTACAGCTGCAGAGCTGTCTCCGAAGTTCATCGGTACGACGTGGACCATCTTCGTCAGCTTGCACGTGAAGGCCACGAAAGCGTCATTACCTCTCTCTGATACTTGCAAGCCGGTGACGAAGTCCACTGCGACATCTTGCCATGGTCTGTTCGGGATGCTGTGAGGATTCAGCAACCCATCCGGGTAAGTTCCCCGTGGTCTCACTGATTGGCACACCGCGCAGGATGCTACCCAGGTACCCACGTCCTCTGCAGCACCACGCCAATAAAAGCGTCGCAGCACTCTTTCCAGAGTTTTGTCTCTTCCAGTGTGACCTGAGGACAATGACTCGTGGGCATGACGAATCACCACCTCCCGAAGTGGAGAATCCTCCCCCAGCACCAACTGATACCTTCCTGCTGCGGTTCTCCAAACTACCTCACCCACCAGCCTGAAGTCCTGTAGGCATTGATGCGGCGCTGCCTTTACCTTCTCACGCAGCGAACGGAGTGACCCCTCTCGGGTGTACTCTGCTTTCAGCGCACGCAGGAACTTCGAGTCTGACTGCTGGGAGATCGTGTCTCTGAAGTCTGCCGCCTCACCCGTCCTTATCACAGCGGGAGTCGTTCGCGGATGTCTCACGCGTGCTGGCTGCGGTTTGGCAGGAGGGGCGTGCACTATCAAGACATGCCAGCGAAGGTTGAAAGCCTTCCCATCTGGGTTCTCGAAGAACTGATTAGGCTCGCCTTTGTCGTCGTGAGTAGGGACGACCTCCACGATCTGCATATTGGCCTTCCTGAAAAGCTTACGCCACGCGGGGAGTTTGGACTGGTGATCTGGCAGGACGAAGACCGCAGAAGTGTTCTCCGGGTCCGCCTTCCATTCTGTGATGTACTTGTTCAGAATTGCCTCCACAGTGATGTGTTTGGAGTTATACGGAGGGTTGCACCAAACCCGAAGACCCCTCCATTTCTCAGAAAGGCAGTTTGTCCAAAATCGATCCGCCTGTCTGTTGCGGCCGCCAAGGTCACAACAGGCGTCCACGTCGAAGGGTCCAAACTTCTCGGCGTACTTCGAGGAGTACTCTGCGCGAACACGCCAATTCTGCGAGTCCTCCGGGGGGCGAGCTTGTCGCTTCTGTGGGGGAAGGATCGAGGGTGAAACTGACTGCTGGGGCGCCTTCTGTGGATGTGGTGAGCTCGCTGGTGCCTCGTCAGTGGGCGCCGCCGATGTATCAGCTCGTGATGCAGGCGCTCGCGTCTTCAGTGACACCGACTGTGGGGGTGCTGGGGTCGTAGAAGCTTTCCCAGCCCGTGACATGCTCCTCGTTTATATCCTTATCTGAGGTGGAGCTCGGTCAGGGGGTTCGTGTGGAGTTTCTGTCGGCTTCGCGCTTTTGGCTTCAGGCCAGTCAGGCATGTCGAAGTCGAGGCCATCTCCCTTCGCCCCCTTATAGAGCTTCGGATTAACGAGAGCGATGGTCTCCCCCAGATCCATGGCCTGCTCCGCCACGGAGAGGGTTTCCACTGCTGAAAGCCAACAGTCAACCGTCTGGGCCCAGTGGGGATGAGCCGCGGGTGGTGAGCTGGTGAAGCATTCAGACTCCAGCGATGCCAGAGGGTCTTTCGGCAGGTCTGAGGTGGGGTCGATCACTCCTGCTTCCTTCAACCCCTCACGAACGTCCTTGTCTTTGAAGTCAGGTCTTCTGGACAAGGCGTCCGGTACCAGCAGTAGTGCCCCCTTGATGTACTCCATGCGCGGGACTCCCACCTCCACCAGATCCATGTACCAGCGCGCCTGTCTGCGGCTGAGCTCTCTTCCAGGTTCCATCAGCCATTCAAGGGGACGGTGATCGCCCTGGATGCGGAAGTTGGTGAAGATGAGGTAATGCCGCCAGGTGACGGTGGTACAGTGGTGCAGGGCGCCTAGTTCTCGCTCGCCAGTGTGGTAGTTCTGCTCGGCGGCTGAGAACTGGCGGCTCTCGTATGCTATCACGCGCAGGCCGAGACCATCTCCGTTGTCTTGCATCAGTACCCCCCCAAGGGCGATGCCGCTGGCATCCGTCTGCACCACGAAAGGTGCTGTGCCGTCTGCAGCACCCTTAATGTTGGGTAAGGCGAGTACTGGTGCTGAGGTGAGGGCTTTCTTCAGTTCCTCGAAGGCCCACTGCTGCATGGGACCCCACTCCCAGGGTACGTCCGATTTGGTCAGCCGGGTGAGGGGCTGAGCGATCTCGGAGAAGCAGTGAATGAATCTGCGGTAATACCCCGCCAGGCCCAGGAATTGCCTGACGTGGGTAACCGTTTCCAGCTCTGGTCAGTCTCTCACTGCGGCCACCTTGTCATGTTGGGGTCTGCAGCCATCCGCGGAAATGCAGTGACCAAGGAACCGCAAGGATTTCTTCAACAGTTGACACTTGGATCTCTTGAGGAAGACGCCCTTCTCCCTGCACGTCAGGCAGTGTCGACATCGGATCCGGTCCGACCTTGCCAAGTTAGCTCGGCATCGTTGCCTTGTAATCAATGTCGGGGTCGGTTCAGGCCTTCGGCCCGCACTTGTAGGCGGTGCCAATGCCGGTGCAGGCCTTCGGCCTGCCTTGACAGTGTCGGTGCAGGCCTTCGGCCCGCACTTGTAGGCGGTGCCAAGGCCGGTGCAGGCCTCCGGCCTGCCTTGACAGTGTCGGTGCAGGCCTTCGGCCCGCACTTGTAGGCGGTGCCAAGGCCGGTGCAGGCCTTCGGCCTGCCTTGCCAGTGTCGGCGCAGGCCTTCGGCGTGCATTGCCAGTGTCGGTGCAGGCCCGTTAGAGGCTATCGCATGCATGCCCGTAAGAGGCGTGTGGCAGGCCCGTGGGAGGCGTGTGGCAGGGCCATGCGCCATGGGAGGCTGTCGCAGGCCCGTGAGATGCCGTCGCATACCCGTGGGAGGTTGTCGGAGGCCCGTGGGAGGCCGTCGCGGACCCCGCCGTTAGAGACTGTCGCAGACCCGCGGGAGGCTGTCGTACAGTAATCACCCACCTTTAAGAAAACAGGAGATATGGGGCCAGCCAGTGATATTCTCCAACTTGGGTACCCCCCCCCCTGCCAGCGCCAGCGTCCTATGAAAACGCTATGAATAGTGGACCGCGATCTCTTCACTCAGCCAGCGCATTTCTTAGCCATCTACATGGACACCCACCTAGCCTAGACATTTTCTTAAAACGATTTTCACTTTTCGAACGATGGACCCTGTAAGTCGTGCACAACTTAAGGATCTTAAGCAGGATTTCGATGACGAAATTATTTCGGAGACAGATTATCTAGAACTGAAGGGCATCGTTCTACATGAAATGTACATGAAATATTGAGAGAAGTGATATATTGATGTCACATATCTATAATATCATATGTAATATTTGCAAATGCCAGCAATTTTTTCTTAGCTATAAGAAATTGGAGAATCGTATCTTAGGCCGGCCAGCCAGCACCAATATTTCTTATTTTGGTCCATGCCATAACCTTCAAAAACCAGCCAGCGATATTCACCAACTTGGGTAGCCCCCCGCCCCCCCTGAAACGCTGGCTACTTTCTTATCGTCGGGTTTTCTTAACGGTGAGTGATTACGTAGGCGTGTGCGTGGCGCCGTGGGAGGCCGTCGCAGACCCGTGGGGGGCCGTCGCAGGCCTGTGGAAGGCCATTGTTGCAGGCCCGTGGGAGGCTCGTGGGAGGCTGTCGCAAGCCCGTGGGAGGCTACAGTAAGTCGCGGTCTATAAGGGCCAGTGTCAACAACGGAGCCAGACCGTCTCCGTCGGAGCCTGGTATTCGCTTGTTCCATCAGAGACGGAGGCCACGGTTACGCGGCTCCGTTGGATACGGGGCAGATCGGAGCCTGAATTTTGAGGCTCCCCCGGAGACGGAGGCTGCGAGCCCGCGGCTCCGATGGAGTCGGGACACGTCGGAGCCTGATATCTGAAGCTCCATCGGAGACGGAGCCTGCGTGCCCACGGCTCCGACGGAGACGGGAAGTGTCGGATCCTGAATTTCGAGGCTCCATCGGAGCCGGAGCCTGGCAAAAGTCGTGGACCGGTGGTCGGAGACGGGTCGGTCCCGTTGTTAACATTGTTAACACTGGAACATTTGGTCTCGACGGGGACGGGTCACATCGGAGCCGGATAGTTTCGAGCTTTATTGCGGACGGAGGCTGCGCGCCCGCGGCTCCGACGGAGACGGGACACGTCGGGGCCTCATATTTGAGGCTCCATCGGAGACGGAGCCTGCGTGCCCGCGGCTCCGACGGAGACGGGAAGTGTTGGAGCCTGAATTTTGAGGCTCCATCGGAGACGGAGACTGTGTGTCCGTGGCTCCGATGGAGACGGGACACGCCGGAGCCTGAATTTTGAAGCTCCATCGGAGCCGGAGCCTGGCTAAAATCGAAACCCGGCGATCGGAGACGGGTTGACGCTGGCTCCGTTGTTGACACT
>LGRX02009649.1:0-11719 GCA_001247695.2 Cymbomonas tetramitiformis | reverse complement strand
CCCGACCACTTTCCGCGTCATGGGAATGTGGACCTGGCGAGGTAAGCCCCCCCTTTGGGCGGTTTGTATGTCGGCGCTAGGGTGCCTTTACCACGCCTTTAGCGTGCTAACAGTGGTATAAAGGCGTGCTATCTCCAGGCGAGGCCACGACTCCCCGCCGCCCGCCTCGCCTTCACCGCGCCCCGAGCCGATGGCCGACCCCACCGATGACGACACCACCCCTCCTTCCTCCTTGATACGAGACGTCCACGACTCCCCGCCGCCCGCCTCGCCTTCACCACGCCCCGAGCCGATGGCCGACCCCACCGATGACGACGCCCGTCCCTCGTCATTGATAGAGAACCGCGTTGACGTGGTAAGCATCGTGGAATCCATTGAGGACGACGGCGACTCTTCTGTCGCCACGCTTTTGCCACACCCCGAGACGACCGAGCTCCCCGACCACTTTCCGCGTCATGGGAATGTGGACCTGGCGAGGTGAGCCCCCCCTTTGGGCGGTTTGTATGTCGGCGCTAGGGTGCCTTTACCACACCTTTAGCGTGCTAACAGTGGTATAAAGGCGTGCTATCTCCAGGCGAGGCCACGACTCCCCGCCGCCCGCCTCGCCTTCACCGCGCCCCGAGCCAATGGCCGCCCCCACCGATGACGACACCCCCCTCCTTCCTCCCTTGATACGAGACGTCCACGACTCCTCTGCCGCCCGCCCCGCCTCGCGCCACGCCCCCCGAGCCGATGGCCCCACCGATGACGACAATACCCTCCTTCCTCCTTGATGAGACGTCCACGACTCCCGCCGCCCGCCTCGCCTTCGCCACGCCCCCGAGCCGATGGCCGACCCCACCGATGACGACGCCCGTCCTTCGTCATTGATAGAGGACCGCGTTGACGTGGTAAGCATCGTGGAATCCATTGAGGACGACGACCCCGAAGACTTTAAGGATGTAAAAGACATATTACGCCAACTTGGTCTACCGGCGACTTTGGTAGTTGGGGAACCTGCCCATGCCCGGTTGGCACGGATGTACTCCTGTATATGCATGTTCGACGACGATGATGCGGGCATCGCCGCCGGTGAGACCTTACCTATTTTCCCTCCCGGATTTGCCGATTGGGAGGCCGTGAATCGTGCTTTCCGCCACATGGGGGAACCGGTGCGGTACTTTGGTGAAACGGATGAGATGAACTTGGAGCGGCTAGATGTCCAATGGAACAACTTCATCGGCACCGACACCCACGACACACGCCCTCCCGCGTCCCCCGCGAGCTTGGGTAACGGGGAGGTGAACATGGCGAGGTGAGCCCCCATCCGAGCTCTCATCGCCGGGAGTTAGGTCGCCATTACCATTGTGATAAAGTGCTAACAGTGTACTAACGGCTTCATATCCTCGCAGCACGGTGTCCACGGAGATGCGTCTTCAACATGTATGTCGGCGCTAGGGTGCCTTTACCACGCCTTTAGCGTGCTAACAGTGGTACAAAGGCGTGCTATCTCCAGGCGAGGCCACGACTCCCCGCCGCCCGCCTCGCCTTCACCGCGCCCCGAGCCAATGGCCGACCCCACCGATGACGACACCACCCCTCCTTCCTCCTTGATACGAGACGTCCCCGACTCCCCGCCCGCTTTCGCCTCGCCACGCCCCCAGCCGATGGCCGACCCCACCGATGACGACACCACCCCTCCTTCCTCCTTGATACGAGACGTCCACGACTCCCCGCCGCCCGCCTCGCCTTCGCCACGCCCCGAGCCGATGGCCGCCCCCACCGATGACGACGCCCGTCCTTCGTCATTGATAGAGGACCGCGTTGACGTGGTAAGCATCGTGGAATCCATTGAGGACGACGACCCCGAAGACATATTACGCCAACTTGGTCTACCGGCGACTTTGGTAGTTGGGGAACCTGCCCATGCCCGGTTGGCACGGATGTACTCCTGTATATGCATGTTCGACGACGATGATGAGGGCATCGCCGCCGGTGAGACCTTACCTATTTTCCCTCCCGGATTTGCCGATTGGGAGGCCGTGAATCGTGCTTTCCGCCACATGGGGGAACCGGTGCGGTACTTTGGTGAAACGGATGAGATGAACTTGGAGCGGCTAGATGTCCAATGGAACAACTTCATCGGCACCGACACCCACGACACACGCCCTCCCGCGTCCCCCGCGAGCTTGGGTAACGGGGAGGTGAACATGGCGAGGTGAGCCCCCATCCGAGCTCTTATCGCCGGGAGTTAGGTCGCCATTACCATTGTGATAAAGTGCTAACAGTGTACTAACGGCTTCATATCCTCGCAGCACGGTGTCCACGGAGATGCGTCTTCAACATCCGCTGATGACGCCATTGGAGATGGAGTGGAAGATGCGAGACGACGCACATGAAAGCGCAATACGGGCGGCAGAGGTTCAACGCGGAGGGTTGGTGTATAAAAACGGCTTGGCGTTATGTGATTGTGGCATGTGCTATGGCACGACCATGTGGGTTAGTCGAGCAACCCTTTTTCGTCACCGAAGCTTGTTCAAAAGGATACGGCGCGGACAGGCCTACACGGATGCGGTAGACGTCCCAGACCCGGATGTGCGTCATGTCGTGCCATTGGGCGATGACGTGAAATCGAATGACACCCGCGCCATTCCGGCAAGGTGAGTGAAAAAACTGAACAACCTCCGGTACTGGAAACGCCGTTAGAGTGCAGTTAAGATGTCATTAGTACGTCGTAACACAGTGTTTAACATGCTAACGGCATCATAGGTGTGCAACAGTCCTGCGAAGGCCCAAATGGACGATTGTGAGCTTGTGGATGACGACCGCTCCTACACCACGTGCAAATCCAACCCGATGCGGGAGATGGATCCGGGAGTATCGGACGACGACCGCTCCTACAGCCAAGATTACTCATCTTGCGAAGGTGAGAACTTCGACGAGGGGGGGATCCATGCGACGAGGAGGGTGATGAAGTGGGTGGCGAAGCGTGGGACGAAGCTGGATCTATGAAAGGCGACGACCATGGAACGGATGCAGACGAAGACCCAGACATGCGAGACGCAAAAGCGGCCACGTCGTTGTTGGTCCAAGAGATGACGAAGTTATTGGCCGCCCAGCAGCAGGTGAGCAATATGTTAAACGTAGAGCGGTATTAAGCCTTTATGATACCTTTAGCACGCCATTAGGCTATTGTTAATGTGTTACTACGGGCGCACTACATACCCCGATTGTCGTGTTATAATTGCGGTTTCGGAGGGTGGCCACCACGCGCAGGAGATGGACCCCGTGGAAGGCCCGCGCCGACCCATTAACGCCTTCAAGCTCCTTATCGACTGCTTGGAATGGAACGCCGAAGGCAAGATGTCGCGAGACTCTTTCGACAAGCTCCTCGCCATTATCACGGAACATTTCGGAGATCAATTGGGCAACTTTCCAACGAACTTCAAAGCCGCCTGGAAACGGTTCGAAGCGTTCGACGCCCCCTGGCATAGGGTCGACTTATGCGTGAAGGGGTGCGTGTTCTTCGAGGGAGATTACGCCACCGCCGACGAGTGCCCGAAGTGCAAGGAGCCCCGGTGGGAGGCATTGGGCGAGACGGGAGACGTGGACGCGGGGAAAGGCAAGAAACCGCGATCAACATTCTTTTGGTGGAATGTTGTCGATTTGCTGAGACGTGTGTACGCGAATCCATACACGGCGGAGATGATGCTCGCCCACTCGAGGCATGTTCCACCGGAAGACGGATCGATGCGCACAATCTGGGGTGAGTATTCTATTGAGGTCGATGTTAGGATGCCGCTAGTGCCTTAACGACATGTTAACTGTATCTTAACCATATACTAACACGTTCACCTGTGCTGGAATCTTCCATCAGATGGAAAGGAATGGCAGGAGCGGAAGAACGTGCGACACATCGAGTTTTTCAAGGAAGCCAGGAACGTGAGTATACTCTTGAGTGCCGATGGGGCAGCATTGTGGCAGAACAAAATGGGGGTGTTCCCTATATACTTCCAAATCTTAAACCTACCTCCGGAGCTTCGCACGAAGTATGCGAACATGGAGGTGTACGGGATCATTGAAGGGCAACACCCTGCCAACTCACAATTGCTGTATGGTAAACTCGTGGACGAGCTCGTGGTGTTGTGGGACGAAGGTTTTTGTGTTGGGACTCGTACACCAACGAGCACGTGCGGTTGAAGGTCATGCTCTTTGCCATACTCATGGACTACAAGGGAGCGGTTGAAGCCGCACAAATCATGGACGTCGGTGCATACGCCGCGTGCCTAGTATGCAAAATTTGAGAGTTAGTTTTGGTCCAGTCAGTCCGTCCAGTCCGTCCAGTCCGTCCAGTCCGTCCAGTCCGTCCAGTTTGGACGGACTGGACGGACCGGACCAAACATTTTTAACATTCTAAGATTTCGCAAAATAGGGCTCCCATACTTAAGCCCATACTTAAGGAGTGTAACGCGTCGGTCCGCGTCGACGCCTGCGTTTTCACATACTTAAGAAAATTTAAATTTTTTCTTCATACTTAAGGAATATACACCGACTGCCCCTTCCCCCCCTAATCAGGGACTCAGGGGGTATAACCCAGTCGCATGTGAGTTTCAAACGTGCGTCAGAGAGACGAACCCAACGACCGAGCTTGACAATCGTATATGATTGTCACACGTGAGTCTGGGTATCGGACCTAGTGCTCCAGCTTGACAATCGTATACGATTGTCACACGTGAGTCTGGGTGTCATAATATAAATATTTACACTAAACCCATGTCTATATAGAGTGTTGTTTTCATAAAATAATTCATTTCTCATGGTACATTCTCATGGTCACATTCTCATAGGAATCCAATGCCGACTTCCTTGCGATACGGTAACCATGCTTTGGATGTCCCGCATGCGGTGCCAATCTCTCTTCAGTTACTACAGGCCTTGTTTCCAACCCTTACCGATACCCCGCTGCTTCTTCACATGCGCAGCACAGAAGACGTGCAACCTGCCGAGCTCGGCACCGTGTTCCCTGACGGAGCTGACGTACTTGTGATCGGTGGTGTCAGTACAACCCCCGGATCAAGCGAAGTGAAAACCCGTTGTGTAAATGCCGAAACAGCCACACACGAATCTTCCCAAGCATCAGCTTCCCCGCCTCGCCCTGAGGTAAAGCGCGAAATTTTAGTTTGTGACTTAACCGAATCGCCTCCACCTCCAAAAGACTCGAATGAATCTATGAAATCCTACAGCGCGGGACAAGAACCAAAGCTCAAGCACAAAGTCAAATCGGACTATACATCCTATACCGGACCAGCTATTCCGATAGATTTTCTCAGGATGTTGATTTGTCCCAAGACGTAGCGGTTGTTCAGTCTGAAGAGCTTGTGGACGAACTGCCTGTGCCTCTACTTCCCGGGGTAGTTTACAAGCCACGGGCTGGAGTTTTCTCTCCGTGGAAGGATTTCTTAAAATACGATCCACAGACCTGGATGCGTTCTGGGGACAAACGACGTATCAAAGGCCGACTCGTTAGAACTACGCGATGCGGTGGGGCTTTATCCTGTGACAACGATGCGTGTGTCGTATTTTGTCGAACGGGTGACCGTAACCGTTCCCAATTCACCGGTACCTTTAAAAATCGCAATCTGGCTTGCGCCCATTGCAACGCTGCACCTACGCATTCTGGGAATTGCCCGTTTAAAGTAACCACCGAAGAAGACTCTGATTGGAACATCCTCGTCCTGTCTACTAGCCCCATTGGACACAACCATTCCGTGCTGTCCACCGACCGCCCCAGCGTGGGCGAGCTACAGGCAGCTAAGACTAGGGCTGAGGAGGTTCTAAATACCGGTGGAGTGCGAAACGTGTGCCAGGTAAAACGGACTCTACTCACGGAAACCGTTTTTCCAAAAGACTCTTCTTTTCACCCCAGCCAGCTACCAGGCATCGCGAGGAAAATGAACGTCATTGATACGGCAGTGGACCATAATTTCGTGCGAGGTCGTCGACAGGATGAGGGCATGAAAGCCGTTTCCCAATGGGCTGCTCAGCACGGTAAGGGCCTACTGCAATCTTTCGCGGACGAGGGGAATATCGACAGTTTTGCTCACACGTTCGTTATGTCCAGTGTCGGAGTGGATGGAGGTGTCGATCTCGTGCGTCGCATGCACCCGAAAAGTAGCGACCACTACCTCCGCTCAGCGTACGTCCACTTGGATTTCGTACATCGCAAGGTTTCTGGGGATTGGGTGACGATGGGGGCGCACGTGTTCTCCATAGAGGCCAACGCCCTGCTCACTATTGCCACCATGAACGTACCCAAAGACTGTACCGAAACACAGGTACTGTTTTGGACATTGGTGAAGAAGACGGTAGCAGCCGAACATCCGCGTGAGGAAGTATTATTCTATGGCTTCATGGGAGATGCAGCAGGTAAGTTAAAGATCATAATTTTCAATGGGAGAGTTTGTAAGTTACACGGTTCTGACAATCGTATACGATTATGGGAACCGTTGACAATCGTATACGATTGTCAGCGGCTGACAATCGTGTACGATTGTCAGCACCGTGTAACCTACGCATGAAATACTGGGCAAGTCAATAATCATAGTTTTCAAAGTGGGAGTTTGCACATTATAACGTTCTGACAATCGTACACGATTGTCAGCACCGTGTAAACCTACGCATGGTATACTTGGTTTTCAAGAACTGATTAATATTTGGGGCACAGGTGCTAACTGGGCAGCAATCAAGAAAGTTTGGCCAGACCAAGATGACCGTAACAATCTGGAGTGCACGTTCCATTGGGGGCAGAACTTACATAAGATCGAATCTCTAATTCCATCAGATCTCCATGCCGAGCACAAAGACCTCTTACGGCGATGGATTCACTCTACTCCCGAGGCCAAGGTGTCCTGTGAAACTGCCATCTTCGCTTGGTATGCTGAGAAGTGCGACAGGTCGAATCAGCCAAAATTGAATGCGTACTTCGTTTTCCAAATACGGCACGCGCAGCACATTCTGACGCAATTCAAGGATCAAAGCGAAGACATGACCGCCGAAATCCAACGACCGCTTGTATGCCTTGCGGAAAGCATGCACGCGAAGTGGAGATCGTGGGGGGCATACTACTCCACCTTGTTGGAGTCCGTGGAATTCGATAGCCTTATGCAGATTCGACAAATTTGCCTGGCGATGAACCGGCAGAACTCAACAAAGCACTTGTTGTGCGTGCAAGGTCGTATTCGTTCATTGGAGGATAAGTGGGTTAAAGGCGTCCTTACTCAGGCAGAGTTTGCAGATGGTCGCGAATTAATGCAAACAGTTCGTGCTGGCGCGACAGGATGGCTTCCACAGAGGGGCATCCCTGCAACGGATACCCACCGTCCAGATAAGGTAAACCATGGGGGGGTTTCGCGCAAACGCCCTGCGGAACTTCCCTCGGAAGGCGTCGCCTCCAAGAAGACGCGCACTGCCTCGGCGGTGCCACCTGCCTCTGCGGCAAGACCTACCTCGGCGGCAAGACCTACCTCGGCGGCACCACCTACCTCGGCGGCAAGACCTACCTCGGCGGCACCACCTACCTCGGCGGCAAGACCTACCTCGGGGCAAGACCTACCTCGGCGGCACCACCTACCTCGGCGGCAAGACCTACCTCGGCGGCACGTCCGGAGCGTGCTTTAGTTCGCGTTTACCCGGAAGCTGGTGGGGACTTCCAACCTTCCCTGCTTCACGTCATGCGGGCAGGCACTAACGGTAAATGCTATGGACGGAAGTCTAATGGTTCTCGTCACGACATCCCAATCGCGAAAGGGCAGCTGACTATTGGGTACACCGGAAGCTTGACCTATTATTTTCCAGGAAAAAACTTAACTCTTCAAAAGGGTCAAGTTCGCGAAGTGAGGACCACTCCCCCGATCCGGATGATTATATTCTGCTCGTGGAAATGTGTTCAAAACCCATGGTATTGTTGTCACGTTTCGATGCCTGGACTGCCCGAGGGGGGGGCGAACCGTGTACCCAAACTTCTTGTTGCACCAGACACAAAGATCCTGGAAAGTGAGGAGACTCGTCTCTGTTCACTTGGTGTTTGCGTTGCCCATGAGGATGTGACCCCAGAAGAGGCTCGAGGACATCTGGTGAGATCGGAGAATTCGGAGATGGACGTGGAGGAGAGACTTCGCAACGGTGTTAAGGTGAAAGCGAGTGGCAAGGGGTTCCTGACGAAGAAGATAGCGAATTTCTATACCGCGCTCCACAGCATGGTTAAGACCGATAACCTTGCACTGACTCAAATCCGGAAATGTGTTCCTGGTGGTGCAACCGTGTATAACTTCCGAGTTTGTCACCCTGATTCCGATGGCCGTGAATACCTCTTGGAGTTTGGACGAGAATACCGTTGTTCGTGTCCGTGTTTTCGAGAAATGGCGAGGACCCGACCTGCTCCCTGCAAGCATTTCCTTTGGCTGTACTCCGAGATATTCCAAATTCCGATCATTACGAGTGTGGGATACCTTCACGAGCCATCTCTGCTATCCTCAGAAGTTCGCAAAATACTGTCTTATTATCCTGGAATTCCGGACAACTTCGATCTCTAGTTGCTTAGCTAGAATACAAACGTAAACCTGTGTGGAGTTGACGGCTGAGCTACTGCGGAAGTCTGGCGCGTTAACGTTCCGTGAATGAGTAACGTGGAATGATGCCAAGTGTAAGCGGGAAGGTCCCTAAGGATGGAGAACTGTAGGACACAGTTTTTGCCGCAGCACAAGAATGGTGCTCAGAGGTAATTACTCATAGCAGCTTGTAGTGATCGAGAACACCGATGGGAAAGTCTTACGCGAGTCGAGAAGGTGCAGTTACACTGCGTTAGTATTGAGGTGTAAGAATCGCCTAAGGAATGTTTTGCATGAGTCGAGAAGAGACAGCTACACTGCCTTAGTATTGAGGTGCAAAAATTGTCAAACTGAGTGATCGAACGGTAACTATGTTATTAGAAATTTGCTCTGAAAGGTTTCACGTGTACTTTTGGCTATTACCTCATCCATATTCGAGTATGATTAACCGTACGGTCCAAGCTTGACAATCGTATACGATTGTCACACGTGAGAGAGAGCCGAACCTAGCGCCGAGATCGTGTATCCTATTGCATGTCGTATAACCCTGCCTGGATATTCGCGAAGAGTTTGTCACTCATCCATATTCGAGTATGATTAACCGTACGGTGCAAGCTTGACAATCGTATACGATTGTCACACGTGAGAGAGAGCCGAACTTAGCGCCGAGATCGTGTATCCTATTGCGTGTATCCTATTGCACTCGAGAACTTGTGTGCTTCCGTATGTTCTATGTCGAGGCACGTAGGGGGCCTAAGTTGTGTCTTGTGTGTAAGTTACGGCACATAACTACCGTAGATGAGTAATAAGAAATGTCGACATTATAGGGTTTATTGTACGATTATGTCCCGGTTGTACGGTAATGCTGTTTCTACATAATGCATTACGCATTACGTGTAAATCTCAAAACCCTGGAAACACGTGTTTATGCGTAAACGTACGTCGGGGGAGGTCACGTTTATCCGAACATAGGTCCGAACCAGTTTTGAAATCTAACGTAGAGCAAAATAACAGATGTAAAAAATCTGAAATCAAGCATTCCAAAAACTGATATCTGAAATCTAACGTAGAGCAAAATTAGCAAAAAAAAATCTAGAAAATTAGCAAAATTTTAAAAATGGAATCCCCCTCCCCACTCTAAGCGGCAACTCGGAATCCCAAGTCGGTATCCCCCTCCCCACTTACCCACTTTTTCGGGACCAGGAGTGAGGGCAAGATTTTTTTTAAAAAAACCCTCTATTATAATACAAGCTGCAGATACAAGCTGGTAGTCCTCCCCCCGGCCCCCGACTTCATTTCCAAACTCGAGTCCAAGTCGGTAGGGGGGAGGGGGGGCTCGTAGTGGAAGTGGGCGAGATTTTTTTTAAAAAAGCTCGTCTTATTGTTATAAGTAAAATAAAAATTATAATCCGTCACAATAGTCTGCTTCGTACTTGCTAGCTATTCTATTGCAAGGAAACTCCACGACAACTGCATCAATCGAATGTCGGAGTGAATGCGCATCAAAGCCGGGTAGAGGCTATAAATTGACTTCTGAACTGGTCTGACAAGTTTTGGCGTAACATCGATTTTCCTGCGAATCCTGCGATATCTCGTGCGAATAAACACTGAGGCAGCGACTACGCCAGGCGTGCACGATTGTCAAAACTGACCACGACGTCAGGCTCGGACTAGCTTTTGACAATCGTATACGATTGTCAAAGCTTGCGACTACGAAAGGGGGCCGGACCTAGCGCCCAAGCTTCACAATCGTATACGATTGTCACGCGTGAGTCAGGGGGCCGGACCTAGTAACGCCCAAGCTTCACAATCGTATACGATTGTCACGCGTGAGTCAGGGGACCGGTCAAAGCTTGCGACTACGGCAGGCTCGGACTCAGCTTTGACAATCGTATACGATTGTCAAAGCTTGCGACTACGGCAGGCGCGGACTCAGCTTTAACAATCGTATACGATTGTCAAAGCTTGCGACTACGACGGCAGGCTCGGACTCAGCTGTGACAATCGTATACGATTGTCAAAGCTTGCGACTACGGCAGGCTCGGACTCAGCTTTGACAATCGTATACGATTGTCAAAGCTTGCGACTACGGCAGGCTCGGACTCAGCTTTAACAATCGTATACGATTGTCAAAGCTTGCGACTACGACGGCAGGCTCGGAGTCAGCTGTGACAATCGTATACGATTGTCAAAGCTTGCGACTAGGGCATACGATTGTCAAAGCTTGCGACTACGGCAGGCTCGGACTCAGCTTTAACAATCGTATACGATTGTCAAAGCTTGCGACTACGGCAGGCTCGGACTCCGAAGCTTTGACAATCGTATACGATTGTCAAAGCTGGCGACGTTTTTTTAAGTCTAATTCTTGAGTCTGTAGAAAAGCTGGGTTTGACAATCGTATACGATTGTCAAAGCTGGCGACGTTTTTTTAAGTCTTAGAATTCTTGAGTCTGTATAGAAAAGCTCCAGGGGTTTGACAATCTTATACGATTGTCCAAGCTGGCGACGTTTTTTTTATTTTTAATTCTTGTCTGTATAAAAGCTGGGTTTGACAATCGTACACGATTGTCAAAGCTGGCGACGTTTTTTTTTTGTGTCTAATTCTTTCAGAGTCTGTAGAATTAAGCTGGTTTTGGCAATTGGTTGCGAATTTCAAAGTTGACTAAACTTCACTATATTATGTGCGGAATGCAATCTTCATGCATACATTCTTCGAAAAATTTAGCACGGTTTTGCCCCATTCTTTTTATTTTTTAGGTTATTCATGCATACATTCTTCGAAAAATTTAGCACCGGTTTGCCCCATTCTTTTTTATTTTTTAGGTTATT
Organism: Cymbomonas tetramitiformis; assembly: GCA_001247695.2. Lineage (NCBI taxonomy): Eukaryota > Viridiplantae > Chlorophyta > Pyramimonadophyceae > Pyramimonadales > Pyramimonadaceae > Cymbomonas > Cymbomonas tetramitiformis. The sequence continues at coordinate 305 of LGRX02009649.1, read as the reverse complement.
CATGCATACATTCTTCGAAAAATATAGCACCGGTTTGCCCCATTCTTTTTTATTTTTAGGTTATTCATGCATACATTCTTCGAAAAATTTAGCACCGGTTTTGCCCCATTCTTTTTTTTTTTTAGGTTATTCATGCATACATTCTTCGAAAAATATAGCACCGGTTTGCCCAGCATTCATTTTGTTTTTTGGGTTATTGCTGCAAACATTCTTCGAAAAATTTAGCACCGGTTTGCCCCATTCATTTTGTTTTTTGAGTTATTCATGCATACATTCCTCGAAAACTTTAGCACCGTTTGGGGGGG
>LGRX02009648.1:0-17000 GCA_001247695.2 Cymbomonas tetramitiformis | reverse complement strand
AAACGCCCCAGCCATGACCCCCTTTTTTCCAGTAATTGCCATTCCCCCCTCAGTCACGGTCCTACCCCACTTCATTGTCCGCTCGAGCGCCCGAAGCATATCACGTTCGCCCTCCTGCTCAGATCGCCCTCCCAGTTTAAATCATGCACGACGCCTCGCCAAGCGCTACATCGACGTCGCCGCGACCAGCCCGTGCCGATCCGCGAGAACCGCAGAGCGTCGAGCACGACATCACGCGAAGTGACATCACAACACGACCACACATGACGTCTCGGCAATGCATGACAGGGCAAACGCAAGCGCGCGTTGACACCAAACGCCGCTGTCACTGGGAACCAATGGTCACAGGGCATCCGAAACGACAATGGCATTCACGGACTTTCAATATGCTCGCTTGAGTATTTAGCTAGCTCTGCTTTCGAAAAGTGAGATCCGAACCTTTCAAAACCATTCTGCGGTATAGTGATATTTGCCTCTTGTGGCCTAGTACCTTACTTACTTACCTTAATCAGCAGCAGCAGCAGCAAAGCTCGAATCCCAACGGGCGATACAGTCGAATGTTCCATCTCACGATCGCCAGACGCTAATGATGACAGTGCCACAACAGTCGCGTGTATGCACCACGACGCCACCCACGCGTTATGGCATGGCATGCTGGGAAGCAAAAAGCAAAGCACTGTCGCACACATGATCCTGCGGTCATATGATGTAATGGCGATATCCATGTTAACATCGCATGGTGATTAATCGCGCTGTCCAAAAGGATCGACGCCTAGTGGAGATCGCATATTTGTGATCGACAGCGCCTAGTACCTTACTTACCTTAGTCAATCAGCAGCAGCAGCAGCAGCAGCAGCAAAGCTCGAATCCCAACGGGCGATACAGTCGAATGTTTCATCTCACGATCGCCAGGCGCTAACGATGACAATGCCACTGCAGTCGCGTACATTTATCGCGACGCCACCCACGCGTTATGGCATGGCATGCTGGGAAGCAAAAGGCAAAGCACTGTCGCGCACATGATCCTGCGGTCATATGATGTAATGGCGAAAATGATTTAAACATCGCATGGCCGACGCGATGTTCGGAAATCAAATAGATTCGCTTTTACATTGCATAGCAGACGCGAGGATCGAGAAATGTCAAATCATTAATGGAATGGCAGACTCGATGTTCATGTTCGGATCTCTCGAGTGCGCCACGTCGGCAAGATAAATAATCCCATCGACCGTCAGATGCGCCTAGTGGAGATCTTAATTTAAGATCGACCGGGCCTAGTACCTTAGTCAATCAGCAGCAGCAGCAGCAGCAAAGCTCGAATCCCAACGGGCGATACAGTCGAATGTTCCGATCTCACGATCGCCAGACGCTAACGATGACAGTGCCACAACAGTCGCGTGTATGCACCACGACGCCACCCACGCGTTACGGCATGGCATGCTGGGAAGCAAAAAGCAAAGCACTGTCGCGCACATGATCCTGCGGTCAGATGATGTAATGGCGATATCCATGTTAACATCGCATGGTAATTCATCGTGCTGTCCAAAAAGATCGACGCCTAGTGGAGATCGCATATTTGTGATCGACAGCGACTAGACCTCTGATTTTTATCGTCTTGGCATGAAGTGCATACCTCTGACCTTTATCGTCTTGGCATGAAGTGAATACCTCTGACCTTTATCGTCTTGGCATGAAGTAAATTACCTTACTTAGTCAATCAGCAGCAGCAGCAGCAGCAGCAGCATCAAAGCTCGAATCCCAACGGGCGATACAATCGAATGTTCCATCTCACGATCGCCAAACGCTAACGATGACAGTGCCACAATAGTCGCGTGTATGCACCACGACGCCACCCACGCGTTATGGCATGGCATGCTGGGAAGCAAAAAGCAAAGCACTGTCGCGCACATGATCCTACGGTCAGATAGTGTAATGGCGAAAATGATTTAAACATCGCATGGCCGACGCGATGTTCGGAAATCAGATAGATTCGCTTTAACATTGCATAGCAGACGCGAGGATCGAGAAAAATAATGTCAAATCATTAATGGAATGGCAGACTCGATGTTCATGTTCGGATCTCTCGAGTGCGCCACGTCGGCAAGATAAATCCCATCGACCGTCAGATGCGCCTAGTGGAGATCTTAATTTAAGATCGACCGGGCCTAGTACCTTACTTACTTACCTTACCTTAGTCAATCAGCAGCAGCAGCAAAGCTCGAATCCCAACGGGCGATACAGTCGAATGTTCCATCTCACGATCGCCAGACGCCAACGATGACAGTGCCACAACAGTCGCGTGTATGCACCACGACGCCACCCACGCGTTATGGCATGGCATGCTGGGAAGCAAAAAGCAAAGCACTGCCGCGCACATGATCCTGCGGTCATATGATGTAATGGCGATATCCATGTTAACATCGCATGGTAATTAATGGTGCTGTCCAAAAAGATCGACGCCTAGTGGAGATCGCATATTTGTGATCGACAGCGCCTAGTACCTACCTCTGACCTTTATAATCTTCACCCAAACCAAATTACCTTAGTCAATCAGCAGCAGCAGCAGCAGCAGCAGCAGCAGCAGCAGCAGCAGCAGCAGCAAAGCTCGAATCCCAACGGGCGACGCAGTCGAATTTTCGATCTCACGATCGCCAGACGCCAACGATGACAGTGCCACTGCAGTCGCGTCTATGTACCACGACGCCACCCACGCGTTATGGCATGGCATGCTGGGAAGCAAAAAGCAAAGCACTGTCGCGCACATGATCCTACGGCCAGATAGTGTAATGGCGAAAATTATTTAAACATCGCATGGCCGCCGCGATGTTCGGAAATCAGATAGATTCACTTTTACATTGCATAGCAGACGCGAGGATCGAGAAATGTCAAATCATTAATGGACTGGCAGACTCGATGTTCATGTTCGGATCTCTCGAGTGCGCCACGTCGGCAAGATAAATAATCCCATCCACCGTCAGATGCGCCTAGTGGAGATCTTAATTTAAGATCGACCGGGCCTAGTACTTACTTGAAACCTTACCTTACCTTACCTTAGTCAATCAGCAGCAGCAGCAAAGCTCGAATCCCAACGGGCGACGCAGTCGAATTTTCGATCTCACGATCGCCAGACGCTAACGATGACAGTGCCACAACAGTCGCGTGTATGTACCACGACGCCACCCACGCGTTATTATGGCATGGCATGCTGGGAAGCAAAAAGCAAAGCACTGTCGCGCACATGATCCTGCGGTCATATGATGTAATGGCGATATCCATGTTAACATCGCATGGTAATTCATCGTGCTGTCCGAAAAGATCGACGCCTAGTGGAGATCGCATATTTGTGATCGACAACGCCTAGTACTGTATCGTCTTGGCATGAAGTGAATTACTTACTTACTTACCTTAGTCAATCAGCAGCAGCAGCAAAGCTCGAATCCCAACGGGCGATACAGTCGAATGTTCCGATCTCACGATCGCCAGACGCTAACGATGACAGTGCCACAACAGTCGCGTGTATGCACCACGACGCCACCCACGCGTTACGGCATGGCATGCTGGGAAGCAAAAAGCAAAGCGCTGTCGCGCACATGATCCTGCGGTCAGATGATGTAATGGCGATATCCATGTTAACATCGCATGGTAATTCATCGTGCTGTCCAAAAAGATCGACGCCTAGTGGAGATCGCATATTTGTGATCGACAGCGACTAGACCTCTGATTTTTATCGTCTTGGCATGAAGTGAATACCTCTGACCTTTATCGTCTTGGCATGAAGTGAATACCTCTGACCTTTATCGTCTTGGCATGAAGTAAATTACCTTACTTAGTCAATCAGGAGCAGCAGCAGCAGCAGCAGCAGCAGCATCAAAGCTCGAATCCCAACGGGCGATACAATCGAATGTTCCATCTCACGATCGCCAAACGCTAACGATGACAGTGCCACAATAGTCGCGTGTATGCACCACGACGCCACCCACGCGTTATGGCATGGCATGCTGGGAAGCAAAAAGCAAAGCACTGTCGCGCACATGATCCTACGGTCAGATAGTGTAATGGCGAAAATGATTTAAACATCGCATGGCCGACGCGATGTTCGGAAATCAGATAGATTCGCTTTTACATTGCATAGCAGACGCGAGGGTCGAGAAATGTCAAATCATTAATGGAATGGCAGACTCGATGTTCATGTTCGGATCTCTCGAGTGCGCCACGTCGGCAAGATAAATAATCCCATCGACCGTCAGATGCGCCTAGTGGAGATCTTAATTTAAGATCGACCGGGCCTAGTACCTTACCTTAATCAGCAGCAGCAGCAGCAAAGCTCGAATCCCAACGGGCGATACAGTCGAATGTTCCATCTCACGATCGCCAAACGCTAACGATGACAGTGCCACAACAGTCGCGTGTATGTACCACGACGCCACCCACGCGTTATGGCATGGCATGCTGGGAAGCAAAAAGCAAAGCGCTGTCGCGCACATGATCCTACGGTCAGATAATGTAATTGTCTATTGCCGAATGGTAGATCCTTGGTCAAGGATCAAACTAGAGCCGCATAACGAGTCATCTAGCACGCTCCATTCGACATTTTAAGGTTTGGGGGTTAAAATACACACACCAAATTGTATTTTCTGTGTTACTGTGGACTACCCCATAGCATTTATCAACGTGAAAATTGAACGTCAAGTTGACACAAAATGGTATCCGATCTCGGAAAAAAGGCTTGATCCTTGAGAGAGGATCTAAGCTTATAAGTGGAATAGCTAACGTGCATATACATACATATACATTGTTGAGTGATAGGATTGTACCTAAGCATCTATTATGTCAATAATTGATGGGGTAGCAATCGGGAAATGCGTATAATAAATGTAAATATTGAGCACCTTATAGTTATATAGACCTTATTACTCTATACTTATATAGAGTGCATGTTTTTCACCCATTACATTACAAATGTGTGCTAATTTGGGTATACTTCTGCGCATATAGCCGGATGTGTGCAATAAATTAGGTAATGCATGGCCTAAATACTAATCTATACTAGCAAATATAGAGTTATTTTGCATCTAACGTTCCATAACTGATGATGCAACTTGATCCTTTGGAGAGGATCTAAAAGTGACTAAATCCTTTGCAAAGGAGCATTGGGCAATAGACATAATGGCGAAAATGATTTAAACATCGCATGGCCGACGCGATGTTCGGAAATCAGACAGATTCGCTTTAACATTGCATAGCAGACGCGAGGATCGAGAAATGTCAAATCATTAATGGAATGGCAGACTCGATGTTCATGTTCGGATCTCTCGAGTGCGCCACGTCGGCAAGATAAATAATCCCATCCACCGTCAGATGCGCCTAGTGGAGATCTTAATTAAAGATCGACCGGGCCTAGTACTTACCTTAATCGGCAGCAGCAGCAGCAAAGCTCGAATCCCAACGGGCGACGCAGTCGAATTTTCGATCTCACGATCGCCAGACGCTAACGATGACAGTGCCACTGCAGTCGCGTGTATGTACCGCGACGCCACCCACGCATTATGGCATGGCATGCTGGGAAGCAAAAAGGGAAGCACTGTCGCGCACATGATCCTGCGGTCATATGATGTAATGGCGATATCCATGTTAACATCGCACGGTAATTAACCGTGCTGTCCAAAAAGATCGACGCCTAGTGGAGATCGCATATTTGTGATCGACAGCGCCTAAACCTTAGACCTTTATAATCTTCACCCAAACCAAATTACCTTACTTACCTTACTTACCTTACCTTAATCAGCAGCAGCAGCAGCAAAGCTCGAATCCCAACGGACGACGCAGTCGAATGTTCGATCTCACGATCGCCAAACGCTAACGATGACACTGCCACTGCATTCGCGTGTATGTACCGCGACGCCACCCACGTGTTTTTGCATCGCATTGCATGTTGTAGCCTGTTAGCCGTTTGTCAGCCGTTAGGAACATGAACGTTTGAGGGGTTATCGTATAAATGATTGAACGCATGCTTCGATCTGAATTTTGTACTTATGTTTTTTTGTTATATCGTCATATCGGATTAATGTCTATTCCACCTGTGGACTCTGAGCATGTGGAAGTGCGAGCACCACCTGGTCGATGGTGGTACTTTAGTTTCTTATAAGTCACTGTGGATCTGCTACCAAACTTAGCTCTGTTTCTCGCACCCCATAGTCTTGCTGTTGGGCACACTATCATCATATACCGGTTCTTCGAAGACGGAATACTTACAAGCTGGGGTCCATATATTTATTGAGGTTCGTTCCTATATATGTGTGCGAATGGCAGAATGGTTTGCTAGATGTTTGTTTTCTGAAAGTGAATATTTTGGGATGCTTCGCATCGCGTGTCGGAGCATGTTAGCTGTTAGCGCATGTACGTTTGAGAAAGTACTTTAAACGTACGTTTTGCATTATTGGACGCATGATCAGAACTGTCCTATAAAATTGTTGTAAGAGCGGCGATGATATTGGCGATGCGTAGGTTTTGTATCACACTTTCAGCGAGTACACGGAATGATCGTCAACAGGGTGGCCATGCGATTGATAATGAAACTTGGGATCTACGTGCTGCTTATGCTCATGCAAATAGGCGTACAAACCACTATTATTTCTATATCAACGTCAATTTTTGTATGCGAGCTACAATTTGGCGTGCGCAGCAATCACAGAATGCTCGTGCATGCGGTGCGTGGAGGACCACGTGCTAATTCCGGAGGCGCGCGCAAGAACTCTGGAGGTGCACGCAAGAACTCTGGAGGAACAAGGCCAAAGTCTGGAGGCGCAAGGCCAAATGCTGGAGGCGCAAGACCAAATGCTGGAGGCGCAAGACCAAATGCTGGAGGCGCAAGACCAAATGCTGGAGCTCCTATGGGGAGTGCGAACGCACTTGGAAGTACTAATGCAGGTGAGTATTACATGCTCACGATGAAGTCTTTCCGCTGACAACACACGATTGCTGTGCATGTCCAAGATTCGTGTAAACAAAGCAGGTGGCTCAAAATGATACAATTTACTGTGTAATGCAGGTCCTGTTGGTCAACAAAACGCACTTGGAAATACAGGTGAGTAAACATGCTCACGATGAAGTTTTTCCGCTGACAACACACGATCGCGGTGCATGTCCGAGACTCGTGCAAACAAAGCGGGTTGCTCAAAATGATACAATTTACGTTGTAATGCAGGTCCTGTTGGTCAACAAAACGCACTTGGAAGCACCAATTCAGGACCAGTTGGTCATCAGAATGCTTTGAACAATGCAGGTGAATATAACATGCCTGCGCACAGATAGAGCCACTCCGCCAACGACGCACATATGTTGTGTATGTAAGTACTAATGCAGGTGAATGCAACATCTCATGACGAAGTCTTTACACCGACAACACACCATTGTTGTGCATGTCCGAGATTCGTGCAAACAAAGCGGATTGCTGCAAATGATCGTCACATTGTGTTGCAGGTCCCGTTGGTCAACAAAATGCACTTGGAAGCACCAATTCAGGACCAGTTGGTCATCAGAATGCTTCAGTGGATGCAGGTGAAACAATACTAAACAGCATACACGTTGCATGTAAAACTTTATTTGTTGAGAACATGATTATAATGATTGTGTAAGTAGTAGTGGGTATCCTTATTATTCAATGTGTATAGTATGACGCATCATATCACAAACAACCATGCTTGTGCAACCACTGCGGCACCTCAAGGTGTATACCTGGATTCATTTTGAAAATAGTAAATACAGAAATGGAAATTAAACAACTAAGCAATGTTTTTTGTTTTTGGTGTGACAGTCAACCGCAATAAGACACTGTCGTTTTTAGAACGACAGCAGCTCGCACGAAAATGGATGAACATGCCTCCGATAACTACGATGGAAGAAAGTAATCCTATTCATTTTGACAACCTGCAACACCAACAACCATGTGGTATAGGCAATTGCCCACTGGCAGAGTTAGCTTTGTCATTCAATAATCGTGAACCAGCACAGATTTGTTGCGACAGCAATCGCTGTCGCGAACAGCCTGCATGCGATACATGCACGATGTTATGCGAAGCAGATGATCAGCGCACAGATATTGATAGAGTGCCCAACGACATCTCATCTGCAGGATGTTTACAGGTAATTATATATTTGACTCAAAACTTGTATCATAAATACATATGCATACACATCATGCACTAACACATGCACACATAGTGTGAGATTGGTGTGCCAACATAAAAGCAATTATTATTTAGAATATTCCAGATTGTTAAATAAAGCTCACTGACATATTGTTTTCTGGTTCATTTGTTTGCTTTTCATGGTATCTAATAACTGAACATGTTGTGACGCAGACTGCTTGGGCATATTCGACAGCGGGGAAAACATTTATTAAGGAAGTGCGCAAGCACACGCCATATAAATATGATCGCTACAATCAACCACTGGTGTTTTATACGGATGATTTTGGTCATGAGCACGAATGGGCAATGCCCAATGCCTTTACTCCAGCGCATATGCAATATATCCCTGGTTTCACAGAGAGTGTTGCATCCTTGCTACAATCCACAGTGGTGTTGGATGATGGTTTGCGGGGCAAAGTGCTCACACGCAAAGGCTTGTCACCAATGTTCTTGGTGCGAATGGACAATGGCCAGTTACGCGAAATACATCGACAACATATTGTTCAAAATCAAGTAAGATTATTTTTGTATACATATATATATGTCCAATGTATTATGCGACATCATACTGTTAACGTGATGTTTAAAATGACAATTGCATTATACAATTTTTGTTTTTGTAAATACAGATCCATGCAATAGACATGTTATTTATTCATGCGTCAATGCTTGGAGCATAGACCATAATGCATATTAAATATTTGCTAAGATCTATCATAATTTGGTGGAATAATTATGATAATGTGCATGTGCCAATCCTATGATGCTCAGAGTATGAATTTTCAAACTAATTAACATTGTGTATGGGATACAAATGTACACAGGGACGGCAGAACCCATTAACGTGCACCAATTCAACTTCGAAGGATGCATTCATTGATAGCCTATACAATTTTGACATAAGCTATGATCCGTTTTGTCCAATCTCTGCGCCCACAACTTCCAACTCTGCGAACATCGCTGCAACATCATGTGAAACCATGACAGAGTTGTTCATGAACACTCCGCGACCTATATGCGCACCCATCACTGAGTGCAGAGATATGACTGACATATTTATGAACACATCTTGCATGGATTGCGACGTATCTATGTCAGCATCTTCTACTGTAACGTCATCGGATCCTATGGTTGAAATGTTTTTGAACGTGGATCAACCAGTTTGCGCACCCATCGCTGAGTGCACAGATATGAGCACATCTTCCGTGGATTATGCTGAGGACACAGTTCCAAATCGTCGATTGCCTTTGAATCTAAAGCATTGTTCCAAATGTCATTTGTGGCAGTTCACCTGGAAATCCAACAATCGCAGCTATTTGTCATCTTGTGTTTGTGGCGACAAAGCAGGAGGAAAATTGGCAGAACGTATGCAGGAAATCTATTCACTAAAACCTCTGCCTGCTGAAGTTTTGCCCTTTTACAATTCTGGTATGCTCTTGAAAAACGGCTTTAAAACAAACTCTTTGTGCGCATTATCTGCACTTACATTGCCTGCAGATGGAGACATCCGCAAGAACAATGAATTGCACCTCCCATGGCAGAACGCATGCTTTAAGATGCACGGACTTACATATGCTCGAGTATTGCAAAATAATCACACCGAGAGCTCTATATCTTATTATTTTGGTGGACCTCAAGTACATAACCATGCAGCCAACCATCAATCTCAGGTGTACGGACCTAGGATGCCAGTTCGTGTATTTGATATCACACGGCAATCTTTGCAAACCCATAACCATCTGGTGCGCGAATTGGTTGCATTGACACACGCATCAACCGATGATGCTGCAATCTGTTTTCAACATGCCTCTGATCCAGATGCACCACAAGCATGCAATCGCGAATTTTTCACTGTTACATCATTCCCACCAACCTGCATTCCAGAGCCACGTCAGTATATCTATTTCAAAAATAGCAATCTCCCCAACAATCGCGCCCAGTTTGTGAACTCTTTGGACCCATTATACGAGCCGTTGGCATTCCCGTTGGTCTTTTTCAATGCAGAGACTGGATACAATATTAACCTTCACAACAGAACAAACAAAATTACTCTTCATCATTACTCAATGGCTAGGTTATGGATGCCAGAACAATTACCAAATGGCAACTACCTAAATTACTGCAATGTATATGGTGACAGGATACCTTGTAGTCGATTGCATACTATGCCTTGGTTAGCACAACAATATGTACTAGATGCTTTCAGTCGCGATCGCGAAAATCGATTAGAACACATCCGCCAAAACCAACAGAACTTAAATCGGCGTTCCGCGCCAAATGATGAAGGTAGAACCAGTGAGAACACCGATGATCCTGAACCAAACAGTAGTAATGTACGAATCCCTAAGGGGTTTCCGAGCTCCCCGAAATTTATGAGTAACAAAGTGTTGGACGCACTAGAGACTGTACGATTTGCAGGCAGGCCATTAACATTTTTGACATTTACTTGCAATCCAAAGTGGCCAGAATTGGTGGAAATGCTGCCTATGAATTGCACAGCATACGATTGCCCAGATATCACCAATCGTGTTTTTAAAATGAAACTGGACGCGTTCTTGGCTGAGCTCAAAGTTGGTTCATTGTGGTCGCAAATCTTAGTGTCGGTGGACAATTCTGATCCTAGCCGGCGTGTGTGGACATACAGCTTGAGACGGACAGATATGCCGGACACCGCACCTGGATACCAGGTGAAAAAATTCTACCGACATAAAACCTATTAATGTGACCAAAGAAATGATAACAAATGAAGCTTCATTTTTTAGGCTCAGATAAAAGGATATGTAAAGTTCGTGATAACACCTCAAGTACAAAGATATCCAGATAAATTGAGTATCAAACATAGTGTACCAACACACTCCACATGCACATAAAATATTATATCGCATGGCAGACATTTATGATTCATATTGATGGTACCTACAATATTGTGTACTTGTGTTGCAGGTGAGTGTGATTGAATTCCAGAAGCGAGGCCTACCGCACGCTCACATTGTGTTTCGGCCAGCAGTAATGCCTTTTGGTACAGAGTCCACCACTGCAGCCACCAATGCACCGCAGCCATGGGCAGATCAGTTCACTTGTGCACAGAAGCCCACCCCTGATGTGCTTGCTGAATACGGTATGTTGACCGCTTTGCCCTCAGGAGGATACAACATTTCATCTCATTTGCGTGCCATGGGCTATCGGAACTTGCAACGCACTTGCCCCAACACCGACTTCTACATCAATCGTCGCGCACCGTCTGCACTCGAAGTGTGCAAGGAAATGAAGCAGCTGGTTTGTGGAGATCGTCCGTGCATGGACGGATACGGAGCCAAGTCGCCCACCACTGGCCGACGTACTTCAGGGCCAATGGAACACGGTCCGCATCCAAACGACGACAACCGGCCAGCTAATTGGTGCAAGAAGAATGTGCAAGGCTATTGCAAAAGCTGCTTTCCGCGTTGTTGCGGCATTACTCGCCGCGTGGAGAATGGCTTCATCGAACTCAAACGGCGAATCGGTGCTCAGATACGATCAAACTGGACTGCTGGGGACGAATTCATTGTGCCATACAACCCGTGGATGTTGTTCAAGTACCGCACGCACGTGAATGTGGAGATCGCAGCCAAAGTGTCCGTGATCGCTTACTTGTACAAATATTTGTTCAAAGGAGGTGATCGTGCCCGGTATGAGGTACGCAAGACCGCGGATGGTGTCGAAATCGTAGACGAGATCGCCGACTGGAAGCAAGGGATGTACACCTCAGCTTCAGAAGCTTCTTGGCTCACAACAGGCTACGACAAATTCAACAGTTCGCCGTGCGTAGATGTGTTAGATGTGCACATCATCAACCCGCACTCCAAGGAACAAGCCTCAGGCAGTTCGGAGTTTGAGAAATATGTCTTTCGACCGCCCGAAGTGGATGCTTACGCTGCGGAACACTTCGGTGTCACTGAGCTCACTGCCACCGAGTTTCGACGCCTATTTGTGGCCACCTCATCTCCGCCGACAGATGTGAAGAAGAAATGCAAAGACGCCTTCGGTCAAGGCTGCCGTGTGTGCCCTGCCACTTACATGCGGCATAATCCTCACGATAAATTCGAAATGCGAGATGCCCATTGCCCACGCCCCATCTGGTATCGAGATATGCATTTGAATGGCGGTGGCTATGCATATTATTATCCATGTTTGCCTGCTGATCGCCACATCGCACGACTGCAACGCGTCTATAAAGTGGGAAGCGAGCTATGGTATTTCCGCATGTTTGTGATGAACAAACGGGTACCCATCGTGACCGACCCTCATACTGACGATCCTCTTCGACCAATCCGTGAACTGACTGCAGAAAAGACTTTTCAATCAGTGGCGCGTATGCTACATCTTGTCCCGCACGATAAGGAAGCCGAAATCGCTATGACAGAGGCCGTGATGACACACACCACACCGTTTGGTTTATTTTCTTTGTTCGTGGTACTCACCATGAACGGTTACCCTACTGAGAAAATGCTGCGTTCACCAGAGCACCAATTTATTCGAGATGCGATGTCAGCAGAATTCACAGGCACCACGCCAGAAAAACATCAACGATTTTTGAAGGAGCTGAAAAAACATTTTGAATCTAATGGCAAGAACCTTTCTGATTATGGCATAACCGAGCCCACCGCATGCGACATGTCTGAATTGACTCAACACCGCGCCTATTGGCAAGAGCAAAAATTCATGATGGACAATTACCTTCGTGAGAATGAACTCTTCGCCGAACAGCAACGTGTCGCCGATCGAGTGAAGAGCCTTGTATTGCAAGATCGAAATTGCAGCGATGCCGCCCCCACAAATGATACATCATACACTTCGAGCAATGATCTGCAGCCACCCTTCCCTGTGCTTTTCCTGGATGGACCAGCAGGCACTGGTAAGACCACCACCATCACACATCTGCTTTATGACTTACGCCTCAACCACAACCGTGTGTGTGTAGTGTCCGCCACGACTGCTCTTGCTGCACAACTTTATCACCAAGGCGAAACTGTTCACGCACTAGGCAAATTGAACGTGACCAAAACGAACGACGAAGTGATCCAGAGCAGTTTGAAAGATGGTGACCAACGTCTTGAATTCCTGAGTCATGCCGATTTCGCAGTCATCGACGAAGCGCCTTCACTAATGCGCGCGAATTTGGAAGCGTTTGTGCAATTGCTTATACGCGCCAACTTCGAAGGCGTATTGTTACTGGCGGGAGATTTTCGTCAGATTGCGCCAGTGGTGCGAGGTGGTCAACGATCAGACATTGTGAATGCTTCCCCACGTCGTTCATTATTATGGAAACATGTGGAGAAACATAACTTGGCCACTGTGAGACGCATACCTAAAGACCTTGAGTGGGCGCAACACGTGACGAGCGTCGGCAATGACACGCACATCAAAGCTGCGCCCACAGATGGATATGATACAGTGGATCTTCCTTCTGGAGCATCGCTGGTAGACATGTCTATCATTCCTGAAAATAACCGTTTCACAGGCAAGTGACACATTACACACAGCATGCACACCCCCATTAATGTATATCTCATCAAAATCAATTATCAACCACACCTAAAATATGTTCAATATGATGTCTCAATGCATTATTATGCATTTATCTATGATAATAATAAGATATCATTCCTAAACAGATTATTTATTTGCAGCATCACTTGTACTTACAATAATTTGGTATTTGTATATCACAAATGGCAGGTGACAATATGGATGATGCAATGAAGTTCGTGTTTGGAAACGACATGGACGATTTTGATAACAACGCGATCTTAGCCACTTCTTGTGATGCAGTTAAATTTTGGAACTCAGAGATTCAGAAACGCCGCGCGCATCTTGCCGATACTAAAACTTATTTGAGCCACAATTCAGTGAACGACGATTTTGCTTTTGCAGAGGATTTTAACAGCTCTGAATTTCTGAACACACGTGAAGAGAATGGGGTGCCGCTGCATGAGCTAACTCTCGCTGTGAATGATATTTGTTATTTGATGCGCACCATCAACAAGAAAGCTGGATTGGTTACTAGCACTAGGCTGCGAATTGTTGATTTACATGAGCGGTCTATTCGCGTGGTCATCGTCGGCGACCCTACCAACACTGTCCACGTTATACCACGCATCACCTTCATTTTTTCACCAGGCATCTCCAACCTAGAAATCCATCGAAGACAATTTCCACTATCTTTGGCCTATGCGATGACTGTGAACAGAGCACAAGGTCAAACACTCAAACGAGTTGTGCTAGATACCACACGTCCAGCATTCTCGCATGGACATTTGTACGTCGCATTATCTCGTGTGCGCGATCGACACTCAATTGCACTATTCAACAAACACCAGATCCCCGCTGCCTTACAAATCACCGTGACCTACGATGAATTGCTCAAAGACAACGACACATCTTCAAATACTCCCTCAGTGTTGTGTTTAAATACTGAAACCGCAATAGATGAGCTCTTTCAAGATGGACCATGTCAGATGGATGAACCCGACATTACAGATGAATTGACATCAGTGTTCATGACCACACCACTCTCTGATTGCACTATTCACCAATTAGAACACCATGAGTGCGAATTATAGTATTTGTGCAAGCCGCATAATTGTTACACATACGATTCAATTTTAAGATTTCACAACTCCCAAATATTCCCCAAAATTCATACGCCTCCTATTGAATAAATATTACAGCATGATACATCCATCAGTATTATAGAATGCTTCCCAGATTGTCCAAATCCTTGTTGTAAAAGGCCCTTGATATACCTTGGCATTCAATTGTAAAGCAGTCATGGCACAAGCACTTAACCGCATACATTATCATAATAAAATCATAAATAACTTCGTGTAAGGCTCCCTCTACCTCAAAACATGAATGAAAACACTAACTTACAACACCCACATCGTTTGAAATGTAAATGACAAGTCACTCTCACATGAATGGTTCATATGCTCACAAGTCTATTGCTGGTGCTACAATTGTGGGCACAAATATCTACTAAAAGTACATTGAAGAACAAAGCTCACAATGCAGATATGCGTTTATTGCTAAGAAGAAGGCGTGTTCGCGATGATGTAGGGTACACATATATATCATATATACCTTACATGATGAATTAATAAAGCTGACTTTCATTCACCATACTTGCTGCTCAACCTCGCGAATAGCCTCCCAAAGGACCATCGGTCTGGCATCGGGGCAGTAAAGTTAAGAAAGCCTGCATATTAACCGACCGACGTTACTTATCGCGCCGGTATGCTCATGTGCAAAACAAACACTCCAAGACAAAATAATTTAGCCTACAACCTATGGCTAGAACAGCCAGGATGCAGAATGCATAGATGTTTCCTACCCAATACAATATACACAACATTAGATAAACAAGACTATTGGCTATCTTATGTGTGTGTGTGTTCTTCACACACGAACTACCTGTAATTCCTGCATCTGGCAAACCTGCATCCAACCACGACAAAGCACAAAATTCAGCAAAATAATAAAAGGGAACTAGAGGGCGTGTGGCCGTGGGGGGCGCTTGGTTCAAATAGGGAGCTAGGGTGAGTGTGGCCATGGGGGGGCGCTCGGTTCAAAGAAGGAGCTAGGGGGCGTGTGGCTGTGGGGAGCGCTTGGTTCAAAGAGGGAGCTAGGGGGCGTGTGGCCGTGGGGGGCGCTTGGTTCAACCTTCGCAGATAGCTATGGCGCTTACTCCCACTCCCATTCGGCAGATGCCTATAACGCGCCCTCCCCCTCCCACTCGGCAGATAGCTATGGCGCGCCCTCCCCCATCCACTCAGCAGATAGCTATGGCGCGCCCTTCCCCTACAATTCGTCAAATAGCTATAGCGCGCCCTCCCCCACTCCCACTCCGGCAATAGCTATGACGCACCCTCCCCCTCCCACTTGACAGATAGCTATAACGCGCCCTCCCACTTGGCAGATAGCTACTCAACACCCCTCGCAAAGCATCCTCTCAACCCCCACTTCTCAACACCACTTGCAAAGCCTCCTCTTAGCCCCCCCCTATTTATCACCAGTCGCAAAGCCACCTCTCAGGCTCCCCTTCTCATCGCAACTGCCAAAACCTTTTCTCCGCACCCTCTACTCAACGCCACTTGCAAAGCCTCAGCAGCCCCCCTCCTACTCACCGCCACTCTCGCAAGCCTCCCCTGAAGACCCCTACTCAAAACAAAGCATTCTCTCAAACTTCCTTCTCAACGCCACTCATAAACCTCCTCATGTCCCGGTACTCAACGCCACTCATAAAAGCCACTTCCTCCCACTCGGCAAATGGTTGTGGCGCACCCTCTTCCTCCCACTCAGAAAATAGCTATGGCGCCCTCTTCCCCTCCCACTCAACAAATAGCCGTGGCGCACCCTCCACCTCCCACTCCACATATATCTATGGCACGCCCTCCTTCTCCAATTCGGCAGATAGCTATGGCGTTCCCTCACCCTCCCACTCAGCAAATAGCTATGATGCGCCCTCCCCCTACAATTAGTCAGATAGCTATGGCCCCTTCCCCCTCCCATTCGACAAATAGCTATAACGCGCCCTCCCATTCCCATTCGACAGATAGCTATAACGCAGCCTCCCCCTCCCACTCAGCAAATAACTATGGCTCGCCCTCCCCCTCCCACTCAGCATATAGCTATTGTGCGCCCTCCCCTTCACACTTGGCAAATAGCTATGGCGTTCCCTTACCTACAACTCAACAGATAGCTATGACACGCCCTTTCTCTCTCGACAAATAGCTAAAGCGCGCCCTCCCTCTTCCACTGAAAGATAGCTAT
>LGRX02009646.1:0-19138 GCA_001247695.2 Cymbomonas tetramitiformis | reverse complement strand
CCTTCCTGGGCTTCAAGGTCAACAGTGCCAAGTGCGAGGGTCCAACGCAGCTCTTAGAGTTCCTCGGGGTTCTTCTGAGCACTGAGGGCGAAGTTTGCACGGCCTCCATTGACGAGGAGCGCATCACCGTAGTGGTGAAGATGGCGGGGGAGCTGCGGGCGCGGGCGGCGCGGGGCATGGTGTCCCGGAGAGCGTTGGAGTCATTGCTGGGGCTGCTGGCCTTCTGCAGTCACGTGGTGTGGGGCCTCTCTCTCTACACGAGGAGGGGCTTCAAATTCCTCGCAGCCACCACGGGCAGGAGGATGGTGCGGCTGCCGCACCAGGTGCTGGAGGACCTGGAGCGGGTGGTGCGCCAGTACAACGGCAGGAGCGTGGTCCTCGAGAGGAGGCTGGTGGACGAGCGCCGTTTCGCCACGGACGCCTCGGGCACGCTGGGCTTCGGTGGGGTTTGGGAGAAGCTCTTCTTCCTCTTGAGTTGGGCAGACCTGGCGAGGCTGCCGCAGCGACCGTGGTTCCCGAGGCGAACCGGGTGCCCATCCAGCTGGAGCATCAACTACCTGGAGCTCTTCGCGGTCTGGTGGGCGGTGGTGCTCTGAGGGCACCGGATGAGCGGGCGCACGGTGGTGGTGAACATCGACAACAAGTCCGCCATGTACCAAGTGGGGAGCTGGTGGGGGCCGGTGGAGTACTTGCCGCTGCTGCGGCAGATCTTCTTCACGTGAACCAAGCACGACATCCGCTTGCAGCCCAGGTACATCAGCACCAAGGACAACCTGTTGGCGGACCTCCTGTCCAGGCTGGACATGCCGCGCTTCCTGGTGGAGCACCGGGCCTTCTTGCGGGCCACGGTTTGGCGGCAGGACCGGGACGACTGGATGGTCTGACCGCTGCGGTGGGAGGAGCTGGACCAGGAGTTCGGCCCGTTCACGGTGGACTCGTGCGTCGCCGAGTCCAGGGCGCCTACTGCTACCTGAGCTGGAGCAGGGTGGAGGATGCGAGGGTCCTGAAATTCGACGGCCACAACGCGTGGGGCAACCTGCCGTTCAGCATCATCGCGGCCATCATCAGGAACTTCCTGCGCTGCAAGCGGAGGCAGCAATGGGGCACGGCAGCTTGCTTCCTGGTGCCGGTGTGGGCGGGCAATGAAGGCTGGGAGCTCGTGAAGAGCCTCCCTCACGTGTTCAAGGTGGTGCGCGAGTGGGCGCAGGGCACTCACCTGTTCACGGCCCCTGACTTGCGAGGGCACGGCAGGACCGCCTGGGGCCCACCAGGTGGCCGGTGGTTGTCGTGCGGGTGGGGCCAGAGCCCGTGGCCCTCCCTGACTGGGCGTGAGGGTTGGGCAGAGGAGCTGGTGCAGGAGTTGCAGCGCGAGACGGAGCGCTGCAGGGCGAAGGCCCTGGCACCGGAGACGAGGAGGTGCTACGGCACGGGGGTGCGGGCTTTCGTCACCTTCTGCATTGCCTTCGCCTGCATGGGGTGCCTGGACCCCCTCCTACCAGCCACGGACGCCTCATTGTGCATGTTCATCACCTTCTCCAGCTGGTTCGTGCAGCCCGACACCATCAAGAACTACCTGGCGGGAGTTCAGCAGCTGCACCTACAGCGAGGGCACGAGTGGGTGCCGGTGGCAGCCAGGCACGCGGTGGCGGCCCACCTCCAGGGGGTGAAGCGGTGCTGGGGGAGGCCTCCCAAGCCGGTCATGCCACTCACATTGGTGGACTTGGCGAAGATGGCGCTACTCATTTCCACACACGACCTCGGGCAGGAGTCTCTGTGGGCAGCCATCCTCGTGAGCTTCTTCGTTTTGTTCCGCAAGGACAACCTTGCGTATAAGACCAAGGGTAAGACGGGTGCGTAGAACACGCGGGGTGCGTTGGTGAGAGATGACATCTTGTTCCAGGACAACGTGTCAGTGGTGTGGGTCAGGGTGCGCCACAGTAGGACGATTCAGTGCGGAGAGCGGCAGCACTAGGTGCCGCTACGGGCGGTGCCGGGGTCGCTCCTGTGCCCAGTGAGGGCACTCATGCGCCTCATGGCGCGCACAGAAGGGCGGCCGGGGGACTCGGCCCTCTTCGTCATGGAGAAAACGGCGGGCAAGCGGCCCTCGGTGGTGCCCATGACCCAGGATGCCCTGGTGACGGGCATCAAGGCCCTGGCGGAGCGTGTGGGGCTGAACCCGGCCAGCTATGCCGGGCATTCCTTGCGGAGGGGCGGGGCCACGGCGGCCATGCGCCTGGACGTGAACAGCCAGCACATCAAGATGCAAGGAGATTGGAAGAGCGACTGGTTGGAGCGCTTCTGCGAGCTGGACACCGAGTAGAAGCTCGTCCTTCCCGGAGCCATGGCAGAGGCCGCAGCAACACTGTTGTAGACATGTGATTCACTCGTGCACTCGGCCCTCCCATGCCTCCGATTGGGTGAGTGTGCCTAGAACCCTTAAGAGAACCCCAGGCTCTGTCAGGAGAGCCTCTGCTAGGTGCAGGATTGGGTGGAGGCTGCTGCTGAGGAAGCTTCTGCGCTCCTGGGAGGAAGCTACTATCCGTTGCCGTGAGCCAGAGAGGCACAGCCAGAGAGGCACAGCCAGAGAGGCTTAGGCACGGAACTAGCCGCGCAGCTTCGAAGCAGCAGCCCGCTCCCTGACAGACTGTGAGTGATCTATAATGAAACTACCAAGCATCCATTCCTGCTCGTGCTTGCAGTGTTGTTGCTTGTGTGCAACCTGCTTGCATTTCGGTTCGGGAATAAATGGCCGTACGCACCGCCTAGTCCAGCCACGTGAGGAGTGACACTGGTAACCACTTGCGCGTATCTGAAATAAGCAAAGCTGAGCGCTGTGCCGCGGCCATACACGTCCGCCCCCACGGGGTACAGATCTAGAGCCTGAGAGAGGACCATACACGCGAAGGCACCCCCCGTCTCGCGCTCTGGTGGCTGTGAGTTCAAGCCCTGCTCGTCACAATTCTCGATAGCCCCAACCCTTGTCGTGTAGTTAGCCCGGCGCATGTACATTTGGAACACGGTGCTGAAGTAGTACCCGCCGTCGACCATCGGCGTTAGAGGGTTCAGCCGCTGACCCGACATTGTCATAGTCGTACCCCCCATTCCTGCCGCATTCCCAATGCATCCCTTACACCAATCAGTAGAGTGGCGCGGACCGCAGTGAAGGGCGGCACGGGCCTGCATCTGGCGTGATTAATATAGGTGCTGAGCTATCATTCAGACCTCTCTACCATCGTCAGCCCAGCCTTGCACGCGCGTCCTACCTCCAGCATCAGCGCGCAGGTCCTACACTACATCCTACTGTTGCTGGATGCCCACAAAGTGGCCCAGACTTGCTGATTGTCACTGAACTTGCAGCAACGCCACGCATGCAGGGGGGACCGGTCTTGTGGGTCTGTTGTGCGCAGCGTGCACAGCTAGCACATGTGGCGGCATTCTGCCAACTTCGTGTCTCCTCTCCAGGTTGCACACGTTGCGCACCAGGCTAAGTGGCATGATGGTGCCGAGGCTGGGCCCGCGCTCAGACAGATGTCCATGGAAAGTACCTGTGGCGGGGTGTACTGAGGTGATCACGGGCGTTGCGCCAACGTCAAATGTAAATTGTCCAGACAGCGTCGCCGAGCCCTTTACAACTGACTGGTCTACGCCAGCGCCCTCGTCGGTGATGACCTCTGCTTGCAGCATACCACCGAGCTTGATGGCCTTCTGGTAATTTGTCATCCCCCCCTCGCTCTTAACAGCGAAGACCTCGACGAAGATATCGGCCAGCACTCCATTGAGAGGATGCGCGGCCAGGATCGCATCCGCCGCCGCAAGCACGCTCGCCTTTTCAGGCTGCACGGTGCCACACGCCCGGCCTTCTGCTCCGCACCCGAACCCTCCGAGCCCCGCGGTGTCGTCCGGGTCAGCCACAGGATATCCTGTCTTGTTGGAGAAGTCGGCGAATTGAGTGTGGTTTGTGTGCACCGTAGAAGTCGCTTCGAGCTGACACTCGATGTAGGTGTTGTTTGAAAAGTCCAACCAGTACGACTTGTCGGTGACACTCACTTGTTCATAGCCGTGAACCACCTGCGCGAGAATCACGCGCACGCCAGCCACTGAGAAGGAGAGCCCCCCCGTGTCCGAAGTCAGCCATACCATGTGGACCGGCTCACTTCATGTCGTGGCACGACTGCCCGAGACATCATTTTCCCACACAAAAACTCCAAATCGGAGATGTATATTGCCCTCCAAGTCCCACCCACAGACTGCGCCCCTGCAGCTCGAACGCATCTTTACTGTCAGGCTGAAGGTTCGAAACCTGATGACTCCGAGTGCGCGTGCCATTTGTTACAACTAGCTAGGACAAGTTCTCTGTCCGTTTGGAACGAATGTTCGATATACACACTCATCTGGCGGCACTCCACCCCATTTGAAATGGTGGTTCTAAGTGCCACAAGTATAGTGAGTGTAACGAGGAGCATCACAAAATCAAACCTTGTGGGGGCAATTGATGTCATCTGCTAGATCGTCGCCACAGAATGGATTCTGATACATCCGGGGGACGCAGTTGAACGATCCACCGCCTGCCTGTGGCGTCACGGTGATCCGGTTTGCACTTCCATCGCCTTCAAAGGACGCAGCGAAGCCATTTCCTCGGAGCGTTAACATCAGACCTCCGTACAGGCTTCCCGTTGCCGGCACGACACTTGCCACCGCCACCTGCACCACCGAAATGTCCCGCGGCATCATCTGTTCTTAACTTTGACGCAAAACCATGACCAGCGTCATTGGTTCATATTTGTGGCATCGCGCAGATGCTTCTGTTTCAGCTTGAATCCGTCGAACCAACTGTAATGTCAGATCATATATAACGGGAAGAGATGTTGCCTTGTTTTGCTCTTCTTTCTAGGCCAACGAAGAGCGTGAAGAGGGTAGTGCAGACTCTGTGCGGATTTGATTTGCATCCGATGAGAACGTGGCAGCTCAATACGAAAAGAGGGGGGTTGGAGGGGGTGTTCACACGAGGAAGCCTGGATGTCCTTCGGAGCATGCAAGTGAATATGAACCCTGCTTCGAACGATTGATATTGGTTTGTTTGTACAAAAAAAAGACGGGTGGGTGCAAGGCAGGTGCGTACACGTCAGTGGCATCACCCCGACAGGAGGCACCAGAAGAAAGTGGCGCAGCCTACCTGGCAATCAAAGTAGATGGCAGGAATGATATCGGCATATCCATGACCCAGAAAACGAACCAGCATTTGCTGTTGGCCGGCAGGGCAGTCCGATACCACACACGTGAAAGATGTGTCCGTAGGCTCGTTTGTGATGGCGCAGGGAGCCCCTCCAATCTCCACCACGATGTTGTCATCGTCTGACCGAGAAAACCCGGATCCAGTGACAGTAATCTCCGTTCCCAGAACACCCGTGGTGGGGCTGATAGAGGTTACCTCCGCCAGTGGCTGGGTGAAATTGAACCCACAACCTGCATCCACACCATAAACATATGCTCATCATACATCGACAATCATGCAGAACACTAAATGCCCTCCTATAAGTGTACCGTTGGCCGCCTGACTGACAGAAGAAACCCAGCAGCGGCGGCACACCGCATCAAGCCATGCAGCTCACTCGTACACGCACTTCAAAGAGTTGTGGGGTGTTGGCCTACTTCGTTCTTCGCGCTCACGTGTAGCCACAACACCGAGCACTGCATGCCAGCTTGCAACAACACGATGACACCATGCAACCAGCAAAGCAAGTCACTGCAGACGGGGCCATCTATCGCGATGGTGAACTCGCGGGTCCTTATAGTGAGATACACCAAAGTTGTATACCTCAGATGAGCCAGGAGTGGCTAACGTACTATGAATGTATCTGAAGGAGATCTGTACACAGAGCCAACAGATAATTTGCCTCGAATCCTAAACGATACTCGATTGGATATAAGGTGCTGATGACGCAGTGACAGCGTCACCCAGCATCAGTCCCAGTCACTAAAAATTCCAAGGGAATCCGAGACCTCTAGCAAGCCTTTCGGAAGGGCGGCCAAGCTAAATTGCAGCACACCGTGCACACGGAAATAAACCAACCGTAGCGCCCTTATTTATGGGAGGCACGATCGTGGTGGAAAAGTCTCACAAAGACCGTTGAACAACACCAGTGATAGCTTCACAAGCCCTAGCTGGGTAGATGCACGGGTTATTCCCGAAACGAAATGCAAGCAGATTCACAATTATCGCTCGCGATAATTTCGGTTATTCCGAATCAAGAAATCGAGCAGACGCGACTTCTATCGCTCAGGGTTCCCCCGATCGGAATACGACACAGCTCGTGTGTCGTCCCGATCGACGGGCCACGGGGTGGCATTGTGTCACAAAGTGGCACGAGCCTTGCATTGTGACACAGTTGGTTGACAACGGTGAGCGTTGTCGGAGAGTCAGTTTCCACACTTCCGAACCCCGAAAGCCCTGCTTTCTGCTTGAAGTTTGTAAAAAAATCGGGGTTTTCCTCTTTGATTGGTAGTTTCTTAATTGATTTTTTACCGTAGAATTGTAGCCGATGCCGCCAATCTGGGAGATTCAGTTGAAGTTGGGGAAGCGTAACGACTACATGGGCAAGTACGAGAAGGAGGTGGCTACGCAGACGGAAATTACTTACCCGCCGGTGAAAAGGGGCGTGACGGAAATTTTCATTCAGTGTGACTGCAAGGAAAATTGTGAATTCTGGTTGCCGCGATTTCTAGCAGATTACACTGTTCCCAAGCACTAGACTTCGGAGTTACTGTTTGCGTCGGCGATTCGTTGAGGACTGCGGTGATATTTTTGTCTTCTGATCGTTTTCTCGTGGTGTTCGTCGAGTTTCCGTTGAATTTATTTCTTTGGAACTTTTTCATTACGCAAAAATATGGCAGCGTCGAATGTTTGGCGATTTGGGCAGCCCCAGGGATGAAGGTGCATTCACAGACCCTGCTGAAAATTTCAGAGCTGACACCTCGCGTACGGATGGCAACTTGGCAAAAACAACGTGCGCAGATCATGAATTGGGTAGTGGAGCACGTTTCCGAGTTGCAGGGGGATTCCAGACTCTGTGGGGTCTCTTACAGACGCGCTAATGGAGGCCGAACTTTTCTCGGTTGATGCTGCGGGTGCGTTGATTCTTGGTACTTGGCCTGCAGCGGCTGGGGCGTGGTCTTCGAGGAAGGTGGCCGAGTTGGAGAAGTTCGATGCGGTTTTGGAATGGACGCAGGCGATGTTGGCACTTCGGGCGCCGGTTCTTGCGAACGCGGCTCCTGGTGCAGCTACAGGGGGCGCGGGAACTTCAGGGGGTGGAGGTGCTCCATCATCGGGCGCCCTTGCTGCTGCTGGGGGATCGGATGCGGGTGCTTCTGTTGGGGGGGGTCCTGGTGGCGGTGCCCCTGCGGGGGCAGCCGGGGCCCATGAAGGCCTGGGGACCGGGACTATCGCTGCAGCGATAGCGGCCTCAGGGGCGGGCGCGTCGGCGTTCGTACCATCGATCACGGCCACGACAGGGGGCACGGGTACGACCACAGGATCGGCGGCTGGGGGGGGTCCCGGTGGCGGCGTCCCCGCAGGGGCGGCCGGTGCCCATGGGGGCTTGAGTGTCGGGACTGTCGCTTCTGCGGCAGCGGCCTCAGGCGCAGGAGCTGCTGTGGCAGACCTCCAGTCGATAGCGGCGGCTATCGCAGCGGCGATCGGAGCGAAGCTGGATGCTTTCGGGGAGCGCTTGGCTTCGCTGGAGGCTCAGCGTTCGACTGCGGGGGGTGCGCCCGTGGCGTTGAGCGGGGTGGAGCCGCCTGAGGCCAAGGAGTTGCGATGTGCGATTCGCGATTCGGTGGCTACCGCGGAGGACTGGGACGTGCCTCGTTGTGTGCAGGCGTGCACTGACTTGGTGCATGAGGCGGCGAAGCTTCGCCCTCAGCTCACGGCTCTCCGAGGGGTGCACCAGTTCGGCAAGACCCCCATACGCACGTTGGAGGCTCACGCTTTCGAGCCACTCGTGTTCATTCTGCCGGAGCTGCGGGTGGAGGAATCCGAGCTGGACGAGCTGCCGCCAGGGTCTGAAGCCACGTTGGAGCATTGGAGGGCGTTCGTTCACCTGTTGCAGGCTCGTGTGGGGGAGTTCCAGAGGTTTGTGAAGTCCCACGTGCCCACACTTCCGATCTCCGACGTCATGGTGCCGACATTCTTCCGAAAGCGTAAACGAGTTGCGTTTGCGGGGGAAGAGGAGGAGGCTCGGGCCGCGGGGGGAGGCCGTGGGGCTCTTCCCCTTCTGGATCATGCCCGCCGAGGTCACTTGGCAGCCCTTGGAGAAAGTTTCCGCACCGTGAACGAGGAGCAGTTGGCGAGGGCACTCCGAGGAGAGCTCGCTCCAGAAGACGTGGTCCGACCCCCAGGTGCGGGCCCCCCGCTCACAGCCATTCCGAGTCGGGGCCCCTTGGCAGGGATCGACCTGGTGGTGTCGCCGGTTCAGCGGCTTCTGCAAGAAGACGAAGGAAAGCTGAAGCTCAAGGACGGCGAGTTGACGGTGGTTCCCAAGAAGAAGAAGTGCAAGGATTTCGCGGAGTGGGAGAGGGGATTCTTGCGCGTGCTGTGCGAGGCGCCGGTGGAGTCGCGGGATGACTTAGTGGACTTCATCGAGTGGGCTAGGACGATCGCCGCCGAGTTCTCGTTCCACCATTTCAGCGAGTTCTACGAGCATCTGGTGCGGAAGGTGCAGCGCTCTGCGACAGGCATCTCGTTGGATGGGTACGACCGGGTGTGGAGGGTGTACCGGCAGGCGAACAGCTTGCAGGAGAAGAAACAGAAGGCGCCTCGAGATCGTTACACCTGGCGGCGTGATGCGGCGGAGAAGACGACCGTCCCGGAGGATGCTGGGGGGGGCAAGGGCAAAGGCAAGGGCGCTGGTGGTCGCAGCGGTGGTGGCCGAGGTGGCCGTGGAGGCCGTGGTGGCCGTGGTAGCGTGTCAGATGCATGCTACGGCCACAACGAGGGCAACTGCAAACACCAGCCTAACTGCCACTTTCGGCACGTCTGCAGCGCTTGTGGAGCAGAGGGGCACGTGAGGGGTGATGCCTCGTGCCCGGTGTCCTGAAGCGAAGGGCTGATCCCGGCGGTGGCTGTGCCGCTGGGGGAGCCTGCAAGCAGCATCGATGCCCTGACGGGGGCGGAGGGGGTTCCGGTGTTGCCACCGGACCCCATGGTGGATGCATGTGCGGAGCTGACTTTGGAGCAGCCGGTGATCGTGGAGACTAGCGGTGCCGTTGATGCACAGGAGGGATGCGGGCCTCCGGATGTGGAGGATGGCGGAGGCGTGCTGTTGGTGCCGCCGTGCGGGACAGACATGCCTGGCAGTTGGTGGGCAGGCCTGATGGCCGACGAGTTCATTCCTGTGTGGGATGTGCTTGGTAGTCCCCGAAGACATGATCGGGCGCCCATAGCATGGGAGATGGAGCGCCTCGCGCCGTTGCCGGTCACGCAGCTGAGCCCAGACATGTGGGCCTCACCGTCCGAGCCGTGGCGGGTATGTGTGTCGGCGAGATGGCCGCAACTACGTGATGAGATTTTGCGGCGGGCGACAGTGGAGACCATGGAGGCGTGCGGCACGAGCGAGGGGGAGCGCAGATGCTACGAGGAGGAGTGCGTGCGGGTGGGGTGCGCGGTGCCCACTCTTACTCACCATGCGCACATTGTGGCGGCGGCCTTCAGTGGATGGCACGATGTGGACTTCTTGGTCAGGTGTGCTGCTTGCGGAGCAGGGTGGCCGTCGGAGGAGATCGAGCTCGACGAGCAGTACCGGGTCCCCAATTACGTGGGCCCGGAGCACGTCGAAGTCATGCGGGGGGAGCTCAGGCGGGAGCATGACGCGGGGTACATTTTTCTCGCGGGGTGGCGGCTGCCTTTGGGTGTCATTGCCCTCGGCATGGTCGAGAAGGTACGCAAAGGTAAGGTCAAGTACCAGCCGGTGAGTGACTATTCCCGGCTGGCCGACGTCGGGGTGAACGCACGGATCGAGCTCGAGCACGATGAGTTCACGACCGTGAAGGAGGCCTACGGGATGCTGCGGCTGGGGTACTGGATGGTGAAGGTGGACCTCGAGTCCGCCTACCGGAGCTTAGGCATTGCCAGCCAGTTTTGGCCCCATCAGTGTTTTGAGTTCGACGACGTGCGGTGGATGGACGGCCGTGCCCCTTTCGGGAATCGAGCCCTCCCGGGGATCTTCATGCGATGGACGAGGGCCATTGTTGCTTGGATGCGGGCGCGGGGGTACCCGACGGTCGGGTACTTGGACGACTTTTTCTGCGTGCTGCCGACGAGACAGGAGGCAGAGGAAGCCATGATGCTGCTCGTGGAATTCGTCACGTTCTTGGGCTTCCGGGTGAACAGTGCCAAGTGTGAGGAGGGACAGGTGCTGGAGTTCTTGGGGGTGCTGCTTGACACGTCTGGCGAGGTGTGCACAGCCTCCATCAGCGAGGAGGGGATCGGTGTAGTGGTGCAGCAGGCGGGGGCATTGCGGGCGCAGGCGGCGAGGGGGATGGTGGCTCGGCGAGCTTTGGAGTCACTGCTTGGGCTGCTCGCATTCTGCAGCCACGTGGTGTGGGGTCTCTCCCTCTACACGAGGCGGGGGTTCAGCTTCTTGGCGGCCACCACGAGCAGGAGGATGGTCCGCCTGCCGCGTCCGGTGATAAACGACTTGTCAGTAGTGGAGCAAGTGGTGCGCAGGTACAATGGCAGGAAGGTGCAGCTGGAGAGGCGCTTGGTGGACCAGCGTCATTTCGCCACGGACGCCTCGAGGACATTGGGTTTCGGCGGCATTTGGGAGCGGCTGTTCTTCATGCTCAGCTGGGACGACCTGGCTCGGCTGCCCCAGCGCCCTTGGTTCCCGAGGAGGGGTGGCTGCCGCAGCAGCTGGAGCATTAATTATCTGGAGCTCTGGAGCTCTTTGCGGTTTGGTGGGCATTGGTGCTGTGGGGGCATAGGATGAGCGGGACCACGGTGGTGGTCAGAATCGACAACCAGTCCGCCATGTACCAGTTGGGGAACTGGTGGGGGCCGGTGGCTTACTTGCCTCTGCTAAGGCAGATCTTCTTCGTGTGCGCTCAGCACGACATCCGCCTTCAGCCCGTCTACATCAACACCAAAGACAACCTCCTCGCAGACTTGTTGTCCAGGCTGGACATGCCGAGGTTCCTGGCGGAGCGCAAGGCTTTCTTGAGGGCGGATATCTGGCGCCAGGACCGGGACGACTAGATGGTGTGCCCGGTGCGGTGGGCGGCGCTAGATCAGGAGTTCGGGCCCTTCACAGTGGACTCATGCGTGGCCGTGTCGAGGGCTAACGCCTACTGTTACCCTAGCTGGTCGGCAAGAGAAGATGCTCGGGTGCAGAAGTTCGACGGCCACAATGCTTGGGGCAACCTTCCTTTCTCCGTCATGTTCGCCATCCTGAAGAATTTCCTCAAGTGCAAGCGGCGGCAGCAGTGGGGCACGGCGGCATGCTTCTTGGTGCCTGTGTGGGACGGGGATGCCGGCTGGGAGCTCGTGAAGAACCTCCCTCATGTGTTCCGAGTGGTGCGGGAGTGGAAACAGGGTACCCACCTGTTCACAGCCCCTGATCTGCGGGGGCACGGCAGGACGGCCTGGGGGCCCACCAGATGGCCGGTGGTGGTGGTGAGGGTGGGGCCGGAGCCCGTGGCCCTCCCTGACTGGGCTTGAGGGTTGGGCAGAGGAGCTGGTGCAGGAGCTGCAGCGGGAGGCGGAGCGCTACCGAGCAGAGGCCCTGGCACCGGAAACGAGGAGGTGCTACGGCACGGGGGTGCGAGCCTTTGTCACGTTCTGCATCACATTCGCCTGCCTGGGGTGTCTGGAGCCCCTTCTGCCGGCCACGGACGAGACGTTGTGCATGTTCGTCACTTTCTGCAGCTGGTTTGTCCAACCCGGCACCATTAAGAACTACTTGGCAGGAGTGCGGCAGCTGCACCTGCAGCAAGGACACGAGTGGGTGCCGGTGGCGGCCAGGCATGCGGTGGCGGCCACTCTGCAGGGGGTGAAGAGATGCTGGGGGAAGCCCTCCAGGCCGGTCATGCCTCTCACATTGGCGGACCTGGCCAAGATGGCAGTACTCATTTCGGCACATGACCTCGGGCAGGAGGCCTTGTGGGCGGCCATTCTCGTGGGCTTCTTTGGTTTGTTCCACAAGGACAACCTGACCACGGGGAAGGCGGGAGCATGGAACACCAGGGGTGCCTTGGTGAGGGATGACGTGCTGTTCCACGAGAATGGCTCGGTGGTGTGGATCAGGTTACGGCACTCGAAGACGATCCAGTGCGGTGAGCGGCACCATTGGGTGCCTCTGCGGGCGGTGCCAGGGTCCCTGCTTTGCCCAGTGCGGGCACGCATGCGCCTCATGGAGCGCACGGCGGGTCGACAGGGGGACTCGGCTCTCTTCGTCATGGAGAAGGTGACAGGCCGGCGAGCAACGGTGGTGCCCATGACACATGATGCTTTGGTGCCGGGCATTAAGTCTCTGGCAGAGAGGGTGGGGCTGGACCCGTCCAGCTACGCGGGGCACTCGTTGCGGCGGGGCGGTGCCACTGCGGCGATGCGCCTGGACGTGGCCTCCATCTACATCAAGATGCAGGGTGACTGGAAGAGCGACTGCTTCGAGCGGTACTGCGAGCTCGACACCGAGCAGAAGCTCATTCTTCCCGGGGCCATGGCAGAAGCCGCAGCCGCGGCAGACAGGTGACTCACTCGTGCTTTCGGCCCTCCCATGCCCCCGTTGGGTGAGTGTGTCCAGGGCTCTGAAAGTTCCCAAGACTCTGTCAGGTGAGCCCCTGCTAGGTGCAGGATTGGGTGGAGGCTGCTGCTGAAGAAGCTTCCGAGTTCCAGCGAGGAACCTGCTACCCGTTGCCGCAAGCCAGCGAGGCTCGGCCAGAGAGGCTTTAGGCACGGAAGTAGCAGAGTAGCTTCGAAGCAGTAGCCTGCTCCCTGACAGACTCAGAGACACTCATTTCAGCCAAAGGCTCGGTAGTAATGGGACGGACTGAGAAGAGAGCTCGTCAGAGAGGCTAGAGACTCGCCAGAGAGGCTTGAGGACCGAAGTGAAAGCTAGCCAGAGAGGTAGCTTGGAGGAAGAGAGAGAATTAAGACTTGCTGAGTAAATGTAATTTAATCAGACCGGCAAGCATTCATTCCTGCTCGTTCTTGCAGTGTGTTGTGTGTTCACTCTGCTTGCATTTCGGTTCGGGAATAAGTGAGCACACAACACACTGCAAGAACGAGCAGGAATGAATGCTTGCCGGTTTCATAAATTACATTTACTCAGCAAGTCTTAATTCTCTCTCTTCCTCCAAGCTACCTCTCTGGCTAGCTTCTCCTCGGTCCTCTAGCCTCTCTGGCCCCTGATGCTCTAGCCTCTCCGGCCACCGATGCTCTAGCCTCTCTGGCAAGCTCTCTTCTCTGTCCGTCCCATTACTCTCGAGCCTGTGGCTGAAATGAGTGTCTCTCCGTCTGTCAGGGAGCAGGCTACTGCTTCGATGCTACTCTGCTACTTCCGTGCCTAAAGCCTCTCTGGCCGAGCCTCGCTGGCTTACGGCAACGGGTAGCAGCTTCCTCGCTGGAACTCAGAAACTTCTTCAGCAGCAGCCTCCACCCAATCACGAGTGAGTCACCTGTCAGCAGCTGCTGCGGCTGCTGAGATTCAGCCGTTCAGCTCTCACCGTTAGATTAGAGTAGGTTTACTGTACTCATATGTACCGTACGATCTGCTACCTGATATCTCAGATTGTCGACTTCTAGTGACCGGACGTTTCAGCATGAGACACTCACGTGAGGGAGAGCTGCAGCTTATATAGCTAGCTCTCTCCGTATTATCTGAGACTTTTGTATACAGATATATCGTTTCGCGAGTTCTGTGCGTTGTCTTGCTTGAGTGCTTTCACTGTAGCCTAGGAGCATATCCTAGTAGGCTATAGGCCCACCACTGGCTATATAGTGGTTCATCTGTAGATGTTGGCTGCTATGGCTGGCTAAGCACTAGAGGGCTTGCAGCTGTATGGGCGTGTTTGCGCTGCATGTTGGCAGCCAACCTAGGATGATTTAGTTGGACCTTTGCAGGTGGTGGCTGCCAATTTATGGAGGAGATTTGCTGAGAGGGGAGTTGGGTTACTTTACGCAGCTAAAGCGCGAACGAATTACGGTTGTCTCTGATCAAGACCTTACAAGCTCGCCAGGAAGATGTGCCCGTACTCGCTCTCCCGCCTGATCTCCTCCCGCATCACTCCCAGGTGCTCCGGGCCCACGTAATTCGGGACCCGGTACGGCTCGTCGAGGTCGATCTCCTCCGATGGCCACCCAGCCCCGCACGCCGCACACCTGACCAAGAAGTCCACATCGTGCCATCCCTGAAAAGCGGCCGCCACCAGGTGTGCATGCCTGGTGAGAGTGGGAATGGCGCACCCAACTCGCACGCACTCCTCCTCGTAGCACCTCCGCTCGCCCTCGCTCGTGCCGCACGCCTCCATGGTCTCGACCGTCGCCATGTGCAGGATGTCCGCCCGCAGCTGTGGCCATCTCGCTGAGCAACGTGTCCTCCATGGCTCCGAAGGCGATGCCCACGTCCCCGGGCTCAGCTGCGTGACCGGCAACGGCGCCAAGCGCTCATCCATCCACGCCATGGGCACCCGAGTGTGTGTACTGCGAGGACCCCCAAGCACGTCCCACATCGGGATGAACTCGTCCTCCCTCAGGTCCGCACACCATCTGCCTGAAGTGTCAGCCCCGCCCGGCGACACCAGCGGCACACCATCGCCATCCTCCACATCCGGAGGCCCGCATCCCACATGTGCATCTACGGCACCGATATTCTCCACGGCTATCGGCTGCCCAAACTCCAGCTCCGCATCTGATCCCACCGTGGGGTCCGGCACCGTCCGAACCCCGTCCGCCCCTGCCGGGGCCTCACTGCTGCTCCTAGGCTCCCCCAGCGGCACAGCCACCGCCGGGATCAGCCCTTCGCCTCACGGCCCCGGGCACGAGGCATCCGGCCTCACGTGCCCCTCCGCGCCATAAGTACTGCAGACAAGTCGGAAATGACAGTTAGGCTGGTGCCTGCAGTTGCCCTCGTTGTGACCGTAGCATGCATCCGACACACCACCGCGGCCACCACGTCCTCCACGGCCTCCGCAGCCACCACCGCGACCTCTAGCCCCCTTGCCCCCCTTGCCTCTGCCCCCGCCAGCATCCTCTGGGGCAGCCGGCCTCTGCTGCTCCGCCGCATCACGCTGCCTGGTGTAATGGTCTTTGTGCTTCTTCGCTGCCTTTTTCTTCAGGCCCGCCGTCTGCTTGTACACTTGCCAGACACGATCGTAACCGTCCAGCGAGATGCCCGTCGCCAACCACTGCACCTGCCGAACCAGATGCTCGTAGAACTCGTTGAAGTGATAAAACGAGAACTCCGCGGCAATCGTCCTCGCCCACTCAACGAAATCCATGAGGTCATCCCGTGCCTCCGCCGGCGCGTCGCACAAAATGCGCAAGAAGCCTTTCTCCCACTCGGCGAAATCCTTGCACTTCTTCTTCTTGGCGACCATGGTGAGCTCCCCATCTTTCAGCTTCAGCCGCCCCTCATCCTCCTGCTGAAGTTGCTGTACTGGGGACACGATCAGATCAATCCCTGCCAGGGGGCCCCGACTCGGAACCGCAGTGAGTGGGGGGCCCGCACCTGGGGGTCGAACGACGTCCTCTTGCGCCAGCTCTCCACGCAGCGCCCGCGCCAGCTGCTCCTCATTGACCTTTCTGAATCCCGCGCCCAGAGTCGCCAGGCGGTCGCGACAGGCGGCATCCAATGGGGGAAGAGCTCCACGGTCTCCACCCGCAGCCCGAGCCTCCTCCTCTTCGCCCTCGAAGGTCACCCTCTTGCGCTTCTTGAAGAAAGACGCCACCATGACGTCTGAGATGGGAAATGTTGTAGGCATCTGGGACTTCACAAATCGCAGAAGCGACAGTCCCGGCACCGAAGACCCCATGGGCCCCGGCCGCCCTCGCAGAAAGGACGCCGCCACCAGGACCCCACCCCAGAAAGAGCTCCAGGTCCTCAGCCTCCACCCGCAGCTGCCGCGGGAGTAGTGAGAGCGCCCGACGGCGCAACACCTCCGCTGCCTGAGACCCCATGGGCCCCGGCCGCCCCCGCAGAAGGGACGCCGCCAGCGGGACCCCCTCCAGAAGAAGCTCCAGCTCCTGAGCCTCCACCTGCAGCTGCCGTGGGAGTAGTGAGAGCGCCCGACGGCGCAACACCTCCGCTGCCTGAGGCTCTAGCGCCCCCCGTCGCACCAGGAGAAGCGCCCGTGAGCACTGGCAAGCTCAGCGCCAACATTGAGTTCGCCCACTCAGAAACCTCGTCGAACTTCACCTTCTCAGCTGCCTTCCTGATCGCCCAAGCCCCCGTAACAGCAGGCCAAGCACCAAGTGCTAACTCACCCGCAGCGTCGACTGTGAAGAGCTCGGATTCGATCAACACTTCCGTAAAAGCTCGCACCTCTTCCGTGATTGCCGGCGGGGGAAGCTCGGAAATGTGTTCCGACACCCAGGCCATGATCTGACCGCGCTGCTTCTGCCAGGTCACCAGCCTCGCACGCGTCGCCAGCTCCGACAAATTAAGCAATGTCCGTAAGTGAACTTTCATGCCCGGGGCCCTCCAAATTCCCAAACTACTCACGAATGTCGCCATATTTTTGTCGTGAATTAAATCCGCAAGCTCGAGCCCCAAGGAATCCCAGCGACAAAAATACTCTAGCTGCTTCCACTGATCTCAGAACTCAACCGCACGAACGAACAGCACTTAATGACGAGGCACCGAGTAGTCAGCCGGGACACGCGGCAACCAAAATTTACAATTCTCAACGCAATCACACTGCACGAACACTAGTGTCTCAGTAACTCGCTGTGGTGGCTGAGAAATCTCTGTCTGCGTCGAAACGTCCTTCTCGAACTTGCCCGTGTAACCGTTGCGTTTCCCCAACTTCAGCTGAATCTCCCAGATCGGCGGCATCCAACTAAAATTCTACGATGAAAATTAACTAGAAACTACCAATCAAAGAGGAAAACTCCGAGTTTTTTTACAAACTTTGAGCAGAAAGCAGGGTTGCTTTCGGGGTTCGGATGTGTGGAAACTGACTCTCCGACAACGTCCGCCGTTGTCAATAAACTGTGGACTTGTGCCACCCCGTGACACTCCCGGTCGGGACGTCACACGCGCTGTGTCGTATCTCGATCGGGGCAAACCCTGAGCGACAAAAGTCGCGCCTGCTCGATTTCTTGATTCGGAATAACCGAAATTATCGCGAGCGATAATTGTGAAGCCGCAGGGGTTCGCAGTACAAGCGCGCGTATCTTCCACTGCGGTCGGTGTGATGATCAATGGCCAAGTGCTCAGCTTGGATCAGCCTAGCCAAAAATACCTCCTGGTTTTTATCTCTTCCTATCACAGCAGCATCCCCCTGTGCAGACTTGTTGCACACGCAGTAACGGTGCCTCCAGCAACACGATAGATAGAGAAGCGGGAGGAGAGCCTCCTCGTGCAGTGCAGTATATTCACGTTGTAATAGGATTTTGTCGGGGGGGGGGGCGCACTGCCAGAAATATTGGACGATGTCCTGTTACACGAGGCTAGAATAGCATCGTTGCCCTTCTTGACTACCACCAACACCTGGGGTAAGTCTGTTTCCACGGTGCGAAGGAACTCTCCGGGGATGGGCAAGTCCGGGTGCAGCCAGAAGCTCGTGTGCCTGTTAAAGTGGACGAGGGGCACAGATTGTACTGAGCTAAACCACGTGCCACATACTGGTCACGGTGTTCACACTGGCATGCAATTGCTGCTGCATTCGACCACATACGACAGGCTAACCAGATGGCACCGTGGGTGTTCTCTCCACGCAAAGACCTGCAGTCACCATATGTATACACCACTGTAATGCGTGTATGTTTGCTTGAACAAGGAACTCAATCCCCTTCCATTGTCTTCAAAAGCCGCAAGCGCCTTGCATAGAAAAGGGTACTCTTAGCGCTACGTGAAGCCATAATGGCACCCAGGGTCGGGTCGAATAAGGCGATTGTGAACAGTCAAAGCTTAACCAGGCCGGCATTCGGATGGAGCGATGGTCTCCGTCATGTTTTTGCGTGGATGCATATTCCGCCCTTCAGCAACAAAGCACGCCAGTTGTGTCCAGAGTGTAGCTTCAGATGAATCACCTATGCGACGCCTGCTCAAAGAACTCTTGGACGTCATGGCTTTGAACGTCCCGCAGGTCCGGCGGTATCACAACGGTTTTGTTCACTCTTGGAGCGGCAGCCAGATAATTTGGGAGGTCTAAAGTCGGAGCTGAAGTGGTGGGAGTTGAAGTGATAGGGGTTGCAGTGGTGGGAGCTGCAGTGGTGGGAGCTGCAGTGGTAGGGGTGCCTTGAGGTGCATAGAAGGCAGTGCTAGGAGACGTCGTGGTAGGGGTTCCAGTGGTGGGAGATGCAGTTGTGGGAGCTGCAGTGGAAGGAGATGCGGTGGTAGGTGTTGCAGTGGTAGGGGTTGCAGAGGGAGGTGCGCCGATAGGGGTTACGGTGGTAGGAGATTTAGTGGTAGGGGTTACGGTGGTAGGAGCTGCAGTGGTAGGGGTTGCAGAGGGAGATGCGGTAGCAGGGGCTGCAGTGGTAGGAAATGTACTGGTGGGAGCAGCAGTCGTGGGAGCTGCGGTGGTAGGGGTTCCAGTGGTAGGAGATGTAGTGGTAGGGGTTGCGGTGGTGGGAGCAGCAGTGGTGGTAGGAGGGGCCGGTAGTGAGCCAGGGCGGCAGTGGCAGGGGGCACCAGTGGTAGGGAGCGGTGGACATGAGACGGCGCATAGTGGTAGGGGCTGCGGTGGTGGGAGCTACAGTATTGGGGGTGGCAGTGGAGGGAGCTGCAGTCTTAGGAGCTGCAGTGGTAGGGGCTGTGGTAGTGGGGGAGGCAGTGTTGGGAGACGCAGTGATTGGGGCTGTGGTGGTAGGGGCTGCGGTGGTAGGGGCTGCAATGGTAGGAGTTGCAGAGGGAGTTGTGGTCATAGCCTGCAGATTTGCATACATCAACATCGCATACATCAACATACGTCCACATCGATG
>LGRX02009645.1:0-11582 GCA_001247695.2 Cymbomonas tetramitiformis | reverse complement strand
GAACGGTCTCGCAACGGTCTCGGAAACTAGCCTACCTGTGACACAGCGTGTGTCACGGCACGAACCTATAGATCAGTCAGCAGTCCAGTGTTGGTCCTAGGGGTCTGTCATAGGGGCCTGCACCGGGACTCCCAGTCAGGGCTGCCTATACAGATTCCAGCACACCACCCCAGCACTGTGGGTGGTGACTGGCTAGGAGAGTCAGAATGTAAATCTCTAGGGCAGAAGCCAGGGTGACAAGTCCTAACTGCTAATCCAAATGTGCTATTCTGATACACAAATTGAAATCCCTCTAACCAGCACAAGAGAAACCATACAGGCAATGCAATTCCTGCTAAACTATTGAAAAGCTCTGTGCCAGTAAGTCAGGTTGAAGAATTTAAAGGTGTCAAAGTAAAAGCATAAACCAAATTGAAGACCGTGTCGAGGTCAAAGTAGATCTCAGCACACCACCAGACAAGTGGTGTACTGCCAGAACCAGAACCAGAGCTAGCCAACAGCAGACTCGTCATCGTCAACGTCGGACGGAGGAGGGCTGTAGTCAGGAGACGGTGGAGGTCCGGGCAGTTGGGGTATACCAGGCAGATGGTGAGGGCCGGGATGGAAGCACCAACCCCCAACCCCTTGCTTCCACCATTCCCGATCGTAGCGGTCAGGCGGCACAGCAGAGGGACCACAGCCACCGAGAGCTGTAAGCACCGCGTCAAGAGTGTCAGGGCTTAGATCTTCAACGCCTCGGTAGACACACAGTGCTGAAATCTGTATAGGCAGCCCTGACCGGGAGTCCCGGTGCAGGCCCCTATGACAGATTCCTAGGTAGCCAACACTGGACCGTGACTGATCCGTAAGCCTGTGCTGTGACACAGCCGATTTTGTAGTTTGAACCGGGCGGACCAAAGGCGGGCCGAAGGAAAAAATGATTTGGGGCCGTACCAGCTCAACGGAAGATATCTTCCCTGATCGGCATCCGCCGTGCCGGCCCCTGCTATGCCTGTCTTGGAGAATGAGCAAGAGCTCCTGGAGCTCTACGGCTACGGCCCGCCCGTGTTCCTTCAATCGACGCGGGTGACCACCACGGAGAAGTCCGGCGGTGAATTCGCGGGGGTTGTGGAAACTGTCAACCACGCCGCGGTTGCGCCGGTTGACTTGACCGGCTACGACACCGACGACTACGAGGATTTTGCAGACGGCAGCTTCGCCGTCAAGCCGCGGGCTCCGGCCATCTCGGCCAATCATGCGTCAGAGCCCGCGGCCCACGTGCCTGAGTCTGGTGGTGCTTCCCGCACCTACGGATGTGGCAAGCCGCCATGGGGCTTCCCCGCACACGCGGGCCCGTGGGGGTTTCCTTACTTTATCTCCCTCATTCTTTTCATCTCGATCATGGGTGTAGGGGCTGCCGCCTACACGGCGGCCAATGACATCGACTCTGTGCAGGTATCGGGTCGGGCTGCACCGCAGCCTGTGCTGTGCAGGGGGGATTTATGCATCTACACTGGTATATCCGAGCTGGACCCCGTCACTCTGGATGCAGTACTGCACTCCCTGGGTGCTGCGACGGTGGTTCACCGGCCGCCTGACCCACTGGAGAGCAGTGCTGCAGGCTACTACCGTGAACATTGTGGTGGCGGTGCCCCTCTGGACTTTGACCCCGAGTAGCTCTCCTTCTGGCTCTGGCAGTGCACCACTATGGTGGTGTACTGAGATGTGCTTTGACCTCAACATGGTCTTCAATTGGGTTTATGCTTTACTTTGACATCTACAATCTTCAATCTGGTTTGCTGCCACAGTGCTTTTCAGTAGTTTAGCAGGACCTGAGTGCCTGTATGTTTCTGCTCTTGTGCCGGCTAGAGGGTTTCAATTTGTGTATCAGAATAGCACAGTTGAATTAGCAGTTATGTTTGTCACCCTAACTCCTACCCTAACTTGTCTTAACTTCTCTGACTTACCTGTCAGTCACCACCCACAGTGCTGGGGTGGTGTGCTGAAATCTGTATAGGCAGCCCTGACCGGGAGTCCCGGTGCAGGCCCCTATGACAGATTCCTAGGTAGCCAACACTGGACCGTGACGGATCCGTAAGCCTGTGCTGTGACACACCGAGTGTCACACTCAGGTAGCTAGACTCGAGACCGTTCCGACTCCGTGACCGTTCCGGGTATATCTAGCTTAGGGTTTATTTCTTATACGAGTTTATCTATATTGGTTCACTGACTGTCTGATATCTTGAACCGGGATATTCCAGTACACAGGTCCCCCCTGCACAGCACAGGCTGCGGCGCAGCCTGACCCGATACCTGCACAGGTTCGTCGTCATTGGCCGCCGTGAAGGCGGCAGCTCCCACTCCCATGACAGAAATCAAGAGAATAAAGGAAAGTAGGAAGGGCATCCCCCACAAGCCCGCGTGGGCGGGGAAGCCCCATGGAGGCTTTCCGCAGCCGTGGCTACGGGGAGCACCGTCATGCCAATCTCCCAGAGCACCACCAGAGTGAGGTGCTTGGGCTGCGGGCGTTGACGAATGATTTGCCGAAATTTTCGAAGTCCGCGGCTTCACGACGAAGCTGCCGTCGGCGAGGTCCTCGTAATCGTCCGTGTCGTAACCCGTGAGATCAACCTGTCCGATGGCGGCGTGGTTCACGGTCTGAACGAACCCAACGAACTCACCGTCCGCGTCCGCTGTGGTGGTCACCCGCGCCGATTGAAGTGGCGCGGGCTTCACATCTTCTCCCTGCGAGATAGGCATAGCAGGGGCCGGCACGGCGGATGCCGATGCCGCCGCACCACCTGCCGGAACCTGCTCCTCCGGTGTGGCCACCGCCGCGGCGGGTCCGCACACCAGAGCCGAAGCCCCCTGCCCGATGCCGGCAGTAGGCGGGAAAGATGCGTGAGTGTAATGTACCTGCGGGTTGGCCGCGGAGTGAACCTCCGCGGCAAGATCGTCGAGCCGGCGGAGAATGTCATCTCCCTCGGAAGCCGGCTGCTGCTCCACGGTGAAGCCGTAGGCGGACACGTCGATGCCGCCCACCGCTCCCGCACAAAGCACCGCGGGCGGCCCGTACACGGCGGCCGCACGTGCGAAGGAATCCGCTCCATCATCCGCCGCCTGCTGGAACAACGCGCACATAGCGAGCGCGTGCACCCCCTCCGCGTCCTCCTCGTCGATGGGAACACAGAACGCTGCAGCAGAGGTGGGCGGGTGTTAGCGCCCGCCCAACGGGCAGTCGCGGTAAAAGTGATAGCTCTCACCTTTGCCCGCCCTCTTGCACCTACCGCAGAACGGCTTCGCCCGTTGATCGTCGCGGTCGAATCCCACCGGTGGGGCTTTGTGGGTCCCCACACGGAATCCTCGCGGCTGCTGAGAGACCCCGCTGCTGCTGCTGCCGCTGCTGCACCCGCTCCCGCTGTTGCCGCACCACCGGAGCGGCCTCACCGTGTTGCCTCTGAACGAGCTCCTTCAGCTCCGTGATCTTCTGCAGCAGTGCGTCGTACTCGCTGCTAGACAGGTGCGCGGAGATGCCGTCCGCGCCAGAAGCCGCCTTCCCCCCGCTCGTCTGTGCCCAAGCCTGGTAAATTTCCACAACCATGGAACGGAGCGAAACTAGTGACACATGAGTCAAGTCCGCAGCGGCCATGGGATAGCGGACCTTCACGCAGCGTAGAACACGGGGTCGAGTCGGGTGTAGAGGGATAACTTCCTCGTGGCCTCGGTCGGTGTCCAGTCGGAAGCCCGGTTATCCCGCACCAAACGTTGCTCCTTAGCCAAGATCGGCTGCGGGTCAACGTTTGCGGGATAACGCAACGCGGCGTGCTCCTCCTGCTGCGACTCTCGTAGCGCCACTGGAACACAACCCTTGATGATGTCGACAAGGGCTCGCCGTCCATCTCGGTCAGTCGAAGAATCGGTACCAGTCAGCCAGACGAACGCGTTGCTGTGCTTCTCAATCACCAGGGCAAGAACATCGTAGAGAAGCCCATTCACCCTGTTGACCACGGGTGCCAGAGGGTCGTCGAGGTCAAAGGCACGTAGCTCCAAACCAGCCGACTGAAACTCCGTACGCAGCTGCACCACCAGGTCGGACAGAAGGCCAGCGTCGTCCGTACCGCGAAAATGATGTTTCTTGTCGCCAAGAATATCCTCACGGATACTCTTGGCCCAAGCTCGATGCAGTCGCGTCTTGTAGATCTCGTCGACGAGCTTGGACTGCTCCTGCAGGTAACGTCTGACGGCCACGTCCGCGTCTTCGTTCGATGCAGGGTGGGGGGTAGGAACAGAAGGCGTAGCCGCCGTTGGCGTGTTCCGTCGATCAACCTTAGAGAGGCGTCGATGTCGCTGTCCCTCGTGAGGGACTTCTTGGATCTCGTAGTAATTCCCATCTCTAGAAAAGCCTGAGGGGAGGCGGTACGCTGCAGCACGTTTGGGTAGGGTCGCGGGGAAAATGCGACGCCACAGATACGGACGGAACGGTCGAGCCATGCAAGCGAGGGGCAAAGGAAGATGTCGTCGAAGTCAAAGGTGCCAAGGTCACCAGCCCAAAATTCGGTAGCAAGCGGGATCAGAGCGTGCAGAAAACCGTGAATGAACATTGCGACGACGAAACCTGATCCAAGCCGGTACCCCATAGCTGCGGCTCAAAGCCGCTCACCGCAAGCTGCTCATCTCACAATTCCCACTGATGCCCAAACGCGCAAACGCGCACCACCTCTCCGAGCGGCCGTTTAGCCAATCATGGCCGAACTAGCAAGTGGAATAAAGCGTGGATGGGGCCAAGACCTACCGGAATATCCTAGTTCACTAGATATCAGAGGGTCCCGAACTGTGTGGATAAACTGTCATAAGATAAATAAACCCTAAGCTAGATATACCCGGAACGGTCTCGCAACGGTCTCGGAAACTAACCTACCTGTGACACGGCGTGTGTCACAGCACGAACCTATAGATCAGTCAGCAGTCCAGTGTTGGTCCTAGGGGTCTGTCATAGGGGCCTGCCTGTCACGACTGCCGATACAGATTCCAGCATACAGTTGTATTTAATAAGGATGGCCCCCCTCTACACGCTTCCCATGTAGTAGTCCAGTGCTTCTCCAGAAGTGTCTGCTGTAGCTCAATGCTACCTCATATCTCCGATGTCCCGCATCTCATAGATGCTACCACAATTGGGTTGTGAACCCGAGACATTGGGTGAACAATCAGTATCGACTGAACGAATAAGCCATGTGATACTCGCATGCTTGTTCAGTTCATGCTTGAAGCGAAGATGAGTTTTCTCCGAACCATTCGGTTCTTCAAGACTTCATCTTGCTTTGCCATCTCGATGCCACAACCTGGCCTCTCGATGACAGGTGTCACTCAAGGTGAGTGAATGACAAATGGTATGACTGTACATGTCATAGTCGACCGTACTGACGACTGTCTGTCATTATAATATATGACATGACACGACATGACATGACATGACATGGTATGACATGTATGATAGGTATGACACGTATGACATGTATGACATGTATGTCATCGGTCATAACCCTGACAACATGCAAGAGAGGGGCACTCGAAGACGTCGTCGAAGTCGAAGGTGTCGCGAACACCAGGCCAAAACTCAATAACCAGCGGGATCAAGGCCAGAATAAAACCGAGGATGAACATTGCTTCAACCAGTCCAGAACGAGGCGACGTCCCCATAGCCGCCGTCTCAAGTTGCCCGCCGACTCAGCTCAAACCATATTAATCCCTAGATGCACCCAAACGCGCCCTCGCGTACCACCTCTCCAAGCGGCCGTTTAACCAATCACGGCCAAATTAGCAAGTGGTAAAAGCGTGGAATGGGTCCACGACCTACTTGGAATATCCTAGTTCAGAGATATCAGAAAGTCTGTGAACTCAATAAAGATAAAACCGTCTTAAGATAATAAACCCTAAGCTAGATCGTATACCCGGAACGGTCTCGGAGTCGGAACAGTCTCGGATCTAGCTACCTGTGACACCTCGGTGTGTCACAACACGAACAGTCAACCATCACCAATCTAGTGTTGGCTACCTAGGAATCTGTCGGAGGGGCCTGCACCGGGACTCCCGGTCAGGGCTGCCTATACAGATTTCAACAACTTTTGTGTTTTCCGCAGTGTTAACTCACTGGAACAAGTGAGGCGATGTCGAGGCTTTTCCACTGTGAAATCGATTTGGTTGCTTCCCCTGCTGCGCTACTACATAGTTACTCCCCCGGGTTCCGGAGTAGTTCATGTCTCGATGTCTGGGTTTGGCGGATCACAGTGTAGAGTGTTAAGAAATCCGGCGTGCGCCCCCTGCTACGCTGGTACCGTGTCACTCTAGTGTCACGCTAGTTACTCCCCTACAGTACCCCTTGCTTCCGTCGCGTGATAGCTGACGTGAGAGCCCTGACGTGAGACGCTAAGAGATCTACCAAACGTATTAACTCATGGGAACACCGACTTTCACCCCCCCTAAGGGGGGAGGTCCGTGGTGCCCCGTGTCACCCCTCGCCTGCTCGGATGTCACTTGCAGTGTCACGGTCCGCCTGCTTAAAGCCCGACTATCTTTTAGTTTAATTCGACTTTAGACGAACCGAAAACCCTGTCTCACTGTGCTTTCACACTCAACAGAAGAGTATATATATTGCTATATATCTACTTTCCTATAATTAACGTTCAATCTGAGGCATCATCATCTACCGAAAATTCTTCAGAGGACCGCACTGGACTACCACCAATCATGCTAAGATAACTGAGATCACATA
This sequence comes from Cymbomonas tetramitiformis, assembly GCA_001247695.2. Taxonomy (NCBI): domain Eukaryota; kingdom Viridiplantae; phylum Chlorophyta; class Pyramimonadophyceae; order Pyramimonadales; family Pyramimonadaceae; genus Cymbomonas; species Cymbomonas tetramitiformis. The sequence goes on along the minus strand of LGRX02009645.1, from coordinate 4,834 downwards.
GACAAATTAATTCTTATTGAGAAGACTTCTTGGTGACATGCTTCACATTGCTGTCCGCAAGGGGCATTCTTTTCGAAGAGTCACAGAGCATCATGGTCCCACAATGTCGTTATCGAACGATCACGTTTTGACCTGCACGCGGGCAACGTCGGTGTGGGCGTCGTGCGTCTAGTGCACCAAAGCAGAAACATTCGTCTAAAAGTAACCTAAGTTTCAGGCCTCATACTTTGGCGTGATGGTCTAGCATACTGCAACATCTCTCTTACGCTCGTGCCACAGATTAACACATCGTTTCTCTGTGACCGACAAAATAAATATCATGGAACGCTTCGTCGTGGCTGCGCGTCACGTTCCAAAGATTGTAGACATCCTTCACGTTAATTATCCGACTTCAACACTTTGTCCAAATATTGCCGTTCTCTTCCCTCGATTTTGTGCTTCTGATGCTCGACCACCGGACCAAGACAGCTCGAGGTCGGACCTGACTTCCCAAATGATATTGGGAACCTGCTCCTTATTTCCTGAGAAAACCTGCGACGTTTCAGCGCCTTACGTACCTCAGTAACTTTCATATTGTCTTTTTTTATTTTGTGTTACTGCTTCACCGAGCTGTCGGCACCGGCGTGGTCTTCAGGGTTTCTGCCCTTCGCGGGACTTCTGTGGAACGAGACCCCCCTCCATTGCCCACTGCAACAGTAGCCACTGGACCGCGGCGAATCGTCAAGTACGCTTCGAAGGATTTGGATCGCTCTGGCGAAAATACGGCCTCCGGCATCGGGCGGATCGTAAGCTACGATGCGGAACTTGGCGAGGGTTTCATTCGCTTTAAGTACGGACGTACACATACGGATATGTCAACAGGTCTCCAATATACGTGAGAATAATTTCCTTCTTTTCTTCTCCTCCATACGTATACGCAGAAGCTGGGGAACGCTTGCCGATCGTTGAATGTATTTCACATGCTTCTCGTTCAGATGTATATCTCACTCAATAGTTTTCACAGCCCATTTCACTGTCTCCCAGTCAGTAGATTTCATGTTGATGACGGTCTTCGTAACTTTGGACTAAAACCCCTCGCCTCGACCCTGCTCGACTTCGCAGAAGGCAGCTTCGAGGCTGCGGCAATCTGCACGGTGATCTGCAATTCAACGACAGCCATCTGCAGGTAGCCCAACGTCGTTGGTCCACTTGTCCTGCGCGATGCTGTGGGGAGCGTTACCTTGCTATGCAGGGCGTTGAAAGCTTTGATAGTTGTCTGTATCATCCGGTCAGTCGTTCCTGCCTCCAGGTTCTGGCTGCCTTTTCTGTTTGTTGGTCGTGCGATATGGTGCGTGGTCTGGCGGGCGGGTTGCGTTACAGTCCGAGTTCAGGGAGAAGGAGCCTCTCACGCGACGCAACCTCATAGGACGCGCCGTGGAGTTCCATGCGCTTCTAACCGAAGAAGGTCAAGCTCTAGTCGCCCAGCACATAGCACCGTTTCAAAGTGGTAAGACTGCACCGAGCTCCTGTTGGAACCTAATAGAACGTGTTTCCTGCGCAAGGTGAACCGCGTGTTGATGCGGTCGTCAGACACTCTACACTGCCTGCATATCCGCACTGCCTCCAAAACTCCTTAGGAGTTGCTCACGGGGCTGGACTGTCATTCCTTTGGGCCTCGGCGAGTGCGAGCAGTTTTGAGTTGCGGCTTACATGCCGCAGAGGGCTCTGCTTCATCTCGGTTACGTCTTACTTCCAGCTCTGTTTACTTTTCGTCCTCCCCCGTTGAAATCTGATTCTGTTTGGGGCCTCAGCAACAGTGCGGCGCACCGTAAGGTCCGCAGCCAGGGGCGCGCACAAACACTCCGAGCTGCGTGGAGTAACGGGGGAAGAGGTGAAACTCCCGAGCTGCCGGAAGCTGGAGGGCTTAAGCTTGTACCCGCCAGGTCACCTTTAGAAACTTTTTTTCAAGGGACTCGAACCGATCTATTGAGGGACCCATCAACATGCCTGGGATGCCCTCTGTGTTCGCCGCCGGTCTCTTTTTGCGGCGCCGGCTTCTGTCAGAGCGCCGTTGCGTGACGGAGGGGTGGTAGGCCTCGAGAATGAACTGCTCGCTTTGCGATCTCGCCAGATGCTCGCGCACGAGGCAAAACCCAGCGCGCTCTAGATAGATGCTGGGGGAAGCTGACACACCCGTCGTGTCCGATTCGATGCACAACGCTAAGGGGAGAATACCGTTCAAACGGTTCGGTGGTTACTTCCTTGACAAACCCTTATTTGAGGTGGCAAAGCATGGGCGGCGCCAGGTTCGCAGTGTGCTCCTCATGCGAGAGGTGGGTAGATGCGCGTCACGAGGCAAAGGGAGCCTCCAACTCGAATTTCAGAGCACTTCTCTGTACTTTTTGTATGTGGATATCCGTTGCTCAAACTTTGGATAGTCAATACTGAGGTTATGTTCCGTGCCGCCTGTTTCGCAGATTTGCGAGAAGCTGAAAACCCTGAATCCCGACGAAGCGGTCGAATTTCACGAGCTTGTGATCAAGTGTGAGCAAGCCACCGTAGTGACGTTCAGCGTTCTACTAAATATTCTGGCCAAACACAATAAACCTTCCCGAGCGACTGGGTTGCTCGCGAGGATGCGCCGCGCAGGAGTCCAGCCGGATGCGAGATTCTACAACACCTTGTACGGCATCATAAGAGAGGAGGACCGAAAGCTGAAGAGGCAGAAAATTCCCAGCGTGGAAGCGGCGTTGGCTCTGCGAGACTTTGTGGTGTCGCAGGGCCTTGATCCTTGCGTTCACGTTCAGAACGTGCTTCTGAGCAAGCTTTCCCTCACCGGGAGGGTGCGGGAAGCGGAGGAGCTCGTAGCGCAGATGAAAGAAGAGGCGAAGCTGCAGAACATGCCTGATGCCTCCGCCGAGGCTAGGTGGCCGGCGAATGTGGCGCCGGACGCAAACACGTACCGCTTGCTGTTGCAGGCGCTTTGTCCGTGCGGGGCGACTGTGCGCATGCGAGAGGTGCTGGAGGAAATGCGAACACAGGGAATCGTGGTTGAGCGAGAGCACTACACCTTGTTGTTACAAGCGCTGGCGAGGAAGGGAGACCTGGATGCAGTGGACGAACTACTGCAGACGGAGTTCATCCCTCAGTGCAAGCTGGACGTGCGGCTATTTACCCCGCTCCTTGCAGCCGCCGGCAGGAGTGGGTCGACGGACCGGTTAGAGACCTACCTCAGGCAGATCAAGGAAGCCGGGCTGGAGCTCGACCCCCAGGCCTACAACGCTCTTCTGTCGGCGTACCTGTACCTGCAGCGTGAGGACAAAGCTAATGAGGTGTTTGAGACCATGGCCCGTGCAAATTATTCTATCTCACCGACCACCTTTTCCGTACTGATGTCACAGACGCTGAAGGGGAAAACGGGAGCGACAGCGCTCGCATATGCACAACAGGTTGTGGAGGAAATTACTGCAGAGGGGAAGAAGCCGAACACAACAATTTGGAACGTGGCGCTCTACACGGCAGGGGTAAAGGGGAACGCGGCCACCGCGGAGTTGTTGGTTCAGGAAATGCAGTCGCGCGGCAATGAGTTGAACCAAGTGACCAACAACATGATGATAAAGGCGAACGCGGATTCCGGCGAGCTGCGGCGTGCCATGTACTGGCTAGATGAGCGACGCGAGCGATGGGAGGCAAACCACTACACCTTAGTGCCGCTGGTGACAGCGTTCTGCTGGGCGAAGGATCCCGAGCGAGCCGAGGAGCTCTTCTGGCAGCTGGCCTCAATGGCGAAGGAGGCCGAGAGAGGGCAGGTGGTACTTAAACCCCCCCTGCGGGAAAACCTGATCCCGAACCTAGGTGCCAAGCTGGTGCGAGTGTGGGGCGAGGTGGGGGACACGGAGCGCTCAGTGGCGTGCGTGCGGCGGCTGCAGTCCGACGGGTGGCTGAAGCAGGGACACAGCAACTCAGTGATGTGGGCGCTGGTGGAAGCGCTGGCGGTTGCTGGCGAGGTGGAGCTCGTGGAGGAGTGGATGGCCGAAGCCCGGCAGCTGAAGGCTGTGGACGCGGAGCTGTACAGGAAGCTCCTGCGGGGGCTGTGCATTGCGGGCGAGGCGGAGCAGGCGAGCAACTGGCTGCAATGCGTGGAGGCCGACCAGGAGAACTCCACCATGCAGGGCTTCGAGCCCCTTTATAACGCGCTGATGAATCACTTCGCGCAGAAGGGTGACATTGAAAAGGTAGACGAATTGATGAAGCAGATGGTTGAGGCGGGGGCTCACCCCAACGAAGCGACCTACAATAACCTGCTGTGGGCCTGGATTCGTTGGGGTGACTATCACAGTGCGGCGGAAGTACCAGACGAGATGCGCCGCGCCCGGCTGGAGCCCAATGACTACACGTACGCGCTCCTGCTATCCCTGGCGGGCACCTCGGAGGAGGTAGAGCAGCTGTGGCAGCAGATGTTGGCCGCGGGGATCCAGCCGACCGCACACGTGTTCAAGCACCGCATGGTACGACTTGCCGAGCTCGAACCGGATCCACGGATGAGGTGGCAGGCGCTGTTGGACGAAATGCGAGAGATCGGGAACCTGTCCAAGTGCACGGAAGTCTTCAATCTGCAGCTCTCGGTAAGTGGTCCCTTCCGATGCCAGGCGGAGTGTGCTGCGTTCCCCTCGGGCACTCTGATGCCAGGCGGAGTGTGCTGCGTTCCCCTCGGGCACTCTGATGCCAGGCGGAGTGTGCTGCGTTCCCCTCGGGCACTCTGACGCCAGGCGGAGCGTGCTGCGTTCCCCTCGGGCACTCTGATGCCAGGCGGAGTGTGCTGCGTTCCCCTCGGGCACTCTGATGCCAGGCGGAG
>LGRX02009642.1:0-13203 GCA_001247695.2 Cymbomonas tetramitiformis | reverse complement strand
GACATTCATTCATCCGACTTGCAGCCAATGCTTGCGTGTGTTACCCACAGGCATGTCTTCTGGCTCGTCGCTCTCCCCACCCTTCATCATGGGTTGCGAACACACGAGTTGCGTGCTATTGGCTGGTATGCAGGAATTCATGCACGCGTTGTTGTGCGGCGGGGTTGTTAAGAAGTTTGCGTACATGCTTCGGAACAAGCTTGAGAAGGACCGTAAACCTCTGTAAATAATAATCAGTGTGTGTAGCGCGGTAGTTTGTAATAATAAGTGTCCCTGTATACAATATATTACCGTCTGGCCGAAAGTCTTGGTTGTGGTAATGCCCGTGTTGTGAGCAACTGTTGATTAAAGTGTGGTCATAGTCACTCTGTGCAATGTTCTGCGTGGTGCGTGTTCTCGTATTTGGTACAGATAACCCATAGCCGATAACCTTACTGGATGGGTGCGGTGGACATTCATTCATCCGACTTGCAGCCAATCCTTGCGTGTGTTACCCACAGGCATGTCTTCTGGCTCGTCGCTCTCCCCACCCTTCATCATGGGTGCGGTGGACATTCATTCATCCGACTTGCAGCCAATGCTTGCGTGTGTTACCCACAGGCATGTCTTCTGGCTCGTCGCTCTCCCCACCCTTCATCATGGGTGCGGTGGACATTCATTCATCCGACTTGCAGCCAATGCTTGCGTGTGTTACCCACAGGCATGTCTTCTGGCTCGTCAATCATTTCCCCTCATCCCCTCATAGCTGCGTCTCATTCCTCATGCTTGCCCATCACCCCCTCTTCCGTCCGGGGGTCCGTTGTCCGACTGTTTCTCACCGTATATTTGGTGTTCTCTGTGCCGTAGCTTGCACACCCAAACCCACAAGCAAATCCAAATTCCTCAAGATCAGCTAGGCGCCGATCTGCACACCGCCAGCGAAAGGCGATGCTTTCCCCGGCGGCAGCGCAAGATATTCATGCCGCACCCCACCACCACCTCAACACACCTCTGCAGTTTCCTGGTTTCCATCACGACCTATCGGTGGAATCCCTTTCAAAACGGTTTCTGAGTGGAGATCCGGATGCATGCCTCAGCAATCTTGACAAAATTGCTAAACAGTGTGGAGTGCCAAGAGTCTCACGCCAGCAAGTAGTCACGTACCGCGCTCCTCAGGACAGCCAAGCTACAGGACAAGGCTCCTACGGAAGCGTCCTTCTACACTGCACCCTTGACAAAACCGAGAGGGCCGTTCTGAAGGACTTCACCAACCCTGCCCTCCACCGTCGCCTGCGGCACTGTGCGGTGGAGTTGTATATGAACACCGTGGCCCATTTCGCGGCTCCCACAACCGTCGTTCCCTGTTTAGGATACGGAGCCCAAATTTGTCCTGATCACTCCGCGTTCCTCGTCATGAAATATGGCGGGGAGACCCTCGCCGATTTCCTTACTTCCCGCGGATCAGGCATACCAATCCAGGCGATGCGCCATCTGGTCATCGATTTGTTTCGCGGCATTTCAGACCTCCATGCCGCGGGAATCGTGCACGGGGACCTGAAAGGTAACAACGTGCTTGTGCAAGAAAATCTGCCCGATGTTGGTGGACACAGTCTCAAACTCATAGACTTTGGGTTGGCCCGTTTCCACCGCACCGATTCAATGGCACCGCTTCCCCCAGTAAGCTTGCCTTCCGCAACATGGCAGCCCTCTCATACAGCTCCAGAGTCATCATTTGCAAACAAAACCACTCACAGCGACATCTGGGCGTGTGGCGGGCTCGCTATGCAAATACTCATGGCCAGTCGCCTTTCCTGGAAGGACATGCTGCAGTTGGCTAACAGCCAGCTTGACAACAACAGAAAATTTTCGCCTTGGAAAGAAGATAGTACAGTTTCCAAACAGCTCACCATGCTCGTGAATTCGTGTTTCGACTTCAATCCTGCAAAAAGACCGGCTGCCTCCAAGTTACACTCAACGTTCAGCGCCTCTCGGATACAAAAGTGTTCTGTGGGGAAAGGAGTCGATCCCCACGAGCGTTTAGTCCCTGGACATTTTAACCCTCTGTAAATAATAATCAGTGTGTGTAGCGCGGTAGTTTGTAATAATAAGTGTCCCTGTATACAATATATTACCGTCTGGCCGAAAGTCTTGGTTGTGGTAATGCCCGTGTTGTGAGCAACTGTTGATTAAAGTGTGGTCATAGTCACTCTGTGCAATGTTCTGCGTGGTGCGTGTTCTCGTATTTGGTCAGATAACCCATAGCCGATAACCTTACTGGTTACACAACTTGGGTTCTGCTGGTCAGGTGAATGTCGTGCGAAGCTCGTTCATCCCGGCTCAACCTGATTGGGTCTGCCCTGATGACAGCCTTGCCGCGCTCAAGGAGAAGGTGGTCTACCGAAAGCTGATGCCTACCTTCCGATACCATGTCGGGTTTGTCTGTCCGGGCATTCCGGAGGGTCTGCATGTCCTAGACTTGAACACCGTCCGGACAATCTGCCTACTGGAAGCACTGTGGCAGGCGAAGACCGCCAAGGAGGGCCTGCCCGGGGACCGTCCTTCGAAAGAGGCTGCAATGCAGTTCCTCATTGATAACGACACCCACCTCCGCAAGCATGATCACCACCAACAGCGGGTGCTGGATGAGGCTTTCGCCGGTCACAGCCTGGTATCCGTGTTAGAAGTCGATTGTAGAAGGGACGATTTCAGCGCCCCGCATCACTTCTACGCATGGTTCGTGGTTCCAGCCAAGCGGGTCTGGCTCTTTCCAGTACTGTCATTTCCGTTGCGCCACCACCGTGGAACTGTGTATGCCGTAAAGGACTGCGATCTATCGCGTGGCCGTACTCCCAAATGCGGGTCACGTCCGGTTCCACACCAGCACCCCGGGTATCAAATGTTGCATATCCAGGGCGTTTCTTCCAGCAGTGGCAACGCAGATCCCCGTTGCCTGTCAGTGCTCGTCCTGGATGCTCAGGCTGCGCATGGCGCGGACTTCAAACCAGAACACCGACAAACGATTCAGAAAGTTTTGACTGCCTGTCGCCATGCCACCATCCCTATCAATTGGACACAGTGGTATCGGCCATGGCAAACGCAGGCCGCCACAGATGCATTTTTTGATGATGGAAGAGGATACTTGACCTCTTCAGCCGGTGTCGCTCACACCGGAATTCCGCCAGAGTCCGACGATTTTCTGACAGACCTTGGGCCACATTCAGCTGACGAACTACGGAACCACGCCTTTCTGTGTGGGAACATGAATGCGTTCGACTCGGAAAACATATCCATGTCTCACGAGTCCTGCTATAGAAACGTGCGAGATGCGGTGTCTTCTCAACACCCAACACCATCAGCAATTGTTATCATGGGGGCGTATGTCTCACAGTGTGTGCTGCACACGACCCTTGCGGCGGTGCAATTGGGATACAGTGTTATCATCGTGGAAGACGCATGTGTGTCATATAGGACCCTGCACAACATTGAGCCGAGTAACTTGGCTGCCACGCTAGACGGACACATGGATCTCCTGCATCGGTGTGCAGTGGTGTTAGATTCTGCCGACTTCATTAAGAACATCTCGGTATAGTTATTATATTTTAGTTACAACAAATATATTTACATATTATATTAGCAATGTGTATATAGATACATATTATACTAGCACAATCGATCAAGATCTCCATTAGGCCGTAATTGATCGTGTTGGCCATGTAAGTCATCATGCAAGCGTGTATACCGGATTACCGATGACGATTCGTTTGCGATGACAGTTTTCCGTTCACGATTCGTTTTCGTTTCATGAGTCTTGGCATCGCTGCGCATCGGCTAAAAATTTGTGTTCTTTAGGGTCCACCCCTGCTATTTGAATTTATAGCTTGTTTGCAAGACACGCGACAATTTCCCTTCGATCATCACTCACGCTCACGTCGATCATGTTCATCCCATCAGAAGTATCCCAAACCTGGTGTTTTGCCATATGATATGGCCTGCGTACTACGTGTTTACAAATAGTATACATTTCTACTAATTATTATTAGAAATATATAGCATAATTAGAAATAGTTAACACGAACATTTCGACATGTTATATGATACGGCCTGCGTACTACGTATTTGTACATAGTATGTAAATTTTTGGGCACGTGATGGGGCCTCGCAGGGTACAATGGATTATGGGCATCGACCTGGGGTTGTGCCCCTAACCCGGCATGTGCACTTTGCCCCAAGCCATATTCCACGAACGAGCGCGGCGGAGACGGAACCGCCGCAGCAGACCGAGAGCGGTGACATTTCCGCAGCGTCTTGTACGCTGCCGGCGGAGGGAGCCAAACCAAATGCAGTAAAAGGTACCCGTTGCTTTCATGCGATGCCTTTGGCCCCATGTTGTGCACAACCTGTGAAGAAGCCCCCTCTTCTCACTCCCAATGATCCCCTGATGATCTTACGAATACCCTGATGTTCACGCACTGGTGCTCGAATCAGGAAAAAACCGTGTGAGAAAGGGAGGTGGTCCACATATGAAAGTTGAAAGTGTTATACGGAAATGCCCCGTGGCATACGACGTGGAGGCTAAGCAGATTGTGGACAAAACCACGAGTAAGTATTGGGCAAACAACGCCGCGGCCCAAGAGCGTTTCGACATGTGCGTGAAAACGCTGCGAGAGCTGCATCCCGAGCTGGATGAAGCCACTGCAAAAACGAAGATCATTCGACGTCTGAACAACCGGCGTAATCTGGGCCCAAAGGGCACCACAATCGAAATGCGTCAAAACCGTGACATCCAGGCGGTGAACGCATTCAACAAAGAATCCCAGAAAAAACGCCCGGACTTGGTGATTTCCCTTACTGCATGTGCAACAGAGGTTGTTGGGACACCACCACAGGCGAGCCCAGGCGTACGCCCCGCAGCAGGAGCGCCACTAACGGCAACCGAGCCTCGGCGGAGCCCACGAAATCACGCCACGGTTAGTATACCCGCAGGACCAGAGGTGGCCAGGACTCCGCAAAGGGGGAGCCCAGGCGTACGCCCCGCAGCAGGAGCGCCACTAACGGCAACCGTGCCTCGGCGGAGCCCACGAAATCACGCCACGGTTAGTATACCCGCAGCACCAGAGGTGGCCAGGACTCCGCAACGGGGGAGCCCAGCCACTGCAGGAGCGCCACAACCGGCTACTGTGCCTCGACGGAGCCCACGAACTGCCGCCACGGTTACTGCACCAGCACCAAAGGATGCCAGGGCACCGCATCGGGGGAGCCCAGGAGCGCGCTCGGAACCAGGAGTGCCACTAAAGGCAACCGTGCCGCGACCGAAAGCAAGGGCACCGGAGGTGACGGAATATGAAGAGCAGAGGCTGATGAAGATTGCTGGTAGGTGCCCTATCCATGTGTGCCCTTGGCATGTACACATACATGGATGCATACCTGCAAATGTACCTGCATCGCCGACGGAGCGTTGAGGAAGCGCTGGGGGCGGGTTTGCTTATTGCGGTGTCAGGCAACAAGCGCAGGCTGAGCGTAGCATTCGGTATGGTTCCAACAGCATACGAGGACTTGATGCGGGAAAAGCAGGTGCTAGTCACGCAAGTTCAACAGTTGGATGAAAAGGTATTGATTGAGCACGTGCAGCGCGTAGCGCGGGAGACTCGGAAACGAGTTCCCATGACAGCCCAGGCCGTCTTCGAGGTGGTACCGATGCCCGGGTATAAACTACTTGGAACGCAAAATGGAACGGAAGGATGGCAGCAGGAGGCGCTGGGGGAGTTGCGGGAGCAGTGGACTAAGGACCTGCGAAAACGCGCCAAGAAGTGTCCGAGTCTGAAAGCTGCTTTCAAATTGAGTGTGTCTCAGGCGAACACGCAGAAAGCGACAGCATCTGTTGCACCGCGCCCCAATCGTGCAGCTCGAACGGTGCAAAGCATGGCGGAGGATGCCGATGACGACGAGGATGACATGTGCAAGGTGATCCGAACCGGAAGGGGGCTACTCACGAAGAGAATGTCGATGACCGCGACGGCAAAACGTAAGTGTATGGTAAAAGTGCACACCGATGAGGCAATCGAAGCTTTCGAGACCGATTCGCATGCCACGTTTGGTGACTATTTCGGGGCGGTGGTGAACGATATGCACGGTACCGAGCGAGAGGTTGATCTCCACGTGGGGAAAACGGTGATTGAACACGAGACCATCGGCGCAGCAGCACAATGGCGCAGGATGGGATTTCCTGAGATAATGCGATGCCACCTAGTAGCGGCGGACGACGGAGATGAAGATGGCATGGTGGAGCCACTGGCAAGGTTCGACTACAGTATTTTCCACGGCGACTTTAAGGTTGAGTCTTGGACGTTCGAGGAGCTGGTTGGCATGCAAATGAAAGTCGTTCCTGCTATCTCGGTGAAACGGAACTACGAGGTTGCGTGGAGGGACGAGGCTGGTTTGGAACGCGGCGTGTTGACCGCGGCAGAGTGCCGTGGTCACTTCGGCATGGACCGGATTCCAGCGCTGCGCACGCGGCAATTTTGGACGCCATAGCCCCGTGCGGAAAGATAAGGAAGGCGTCTGGCCTGGAGCAGTGTGAACAGTTGGCAGTAGTTTATATTGGACGCACCTTGACGCCGTGCCTTCCTCATATGCTGCCTGCTGTACGTAAGAAGTAGCAGGCAATCATAGTTATGCCAGGGCAGAATGAATACACCGCAAAGTGCTTACCAATCCGTGGGGAAGGAGCCTGCCTTCAGCAGAAGTGGGAACCTGTAGACTCAAGTTTTTGTTTGTGAATAGTAAGGACAACGTTTGGACCTTCCTGCCTTTTTTTTAATATATTAACTGGAATTGTGAAATAGTAAGTGCTGACAGTGCTCTAATGGAGCGGGGCACATTGATTGCAAATACAGGCAAACAGTTCGAGAGTCGCCTGAATGTCACATCCGTTGCTCGTGGCTCGATGGAGCCCACAAACTCACGCCACGGTTACTGCATCAGCACCAGGGGTCGCCGGGGCACACCAACGGGGTGGACCAGGAGCGCATTCTGCACCAGGATGTACCTAATGTATCATGGAACCATGTTGAGGTGTGGCATCTGCGCAGGAAAACAGGAGTGCTGGGCATCGGTGATGTTCACGGAGGACGAGCTCATGCTGATTGTGCAGCGGAGCCAAGAAGCTCACACCAGCATACGAAGCACAATGCGTGCGGTGCGTGAACTACCTGCAGAATGTCGAGGCCCTATACCGGCTGGCGAAAAAGAAGTGCTGGCGGTGATTAAATCCTGGCTAACGGAACATGGGGGGACCATGGACAATCGGTATCGTGTGATCTTGCAGCCAATGCTTTTGGGGAATGGTGTTACCAGCAATGCTTTTGGGGAAGCTAACCCGTCAGCAAACAGCGATTGTGAAGTACATGGACTCCCTCCTAACGTGGAGGTCTTCTTCGACGAGGAGCTGGCGAAAGGCCGAATTTGTCTAATGGACAACCTTGAGGAGGAGTCGGACGAGGAGGACCATGGAATAAGTGTGCAGAAACCGCTAGATGCAGCTGAGGACGCCCCGGATCCAGAGGACGAGGTCACAAGTATATTCCAGCAGGTAGTTGCCAGGCCCCCATGGCCACCGATCGATGTGCCACGCTGTTAGTTTAAGACTACTCGCTTCCTGATACTGACGACCATTTGGTGTTCACTTGCCATTGGATGTAGATATTCCAAGAACACAACTGCCAGGAAGAAGATCTGTGGAGCGATGCCGCCTGGGAGCTGGAGGCATTGCTGCCTGAAAAAACGGAGCTTAACTTCAACGCGGCGGCCGGTGACCCCTTATTTGTGGGGGATACGGAGGCCGACTGCTTGACAGTGGGTGAGGCGGTCTGCTACTTTATGGAGCTGCGAAGGGCGCTGAATTGGTCGAGGCCATCATTTGATAGGTTTTTGACGGTCATGATCATGCTTATGGGGGGACCCGGAAAGTGCAATCTTCCTCGAAGTCTGTATAGAATGAGGAAGTTTTTGAACACCAGGTCGCACATGGACCACGCGGTGCATGTATGCGTGAATTGGTGCCGACATTATCCCCCAGGCGAGGATCCAAGCTCTTGGGACAAGAACCAAACCTGTGACACCGTACTAGAAAAGGACTCTGAGGGTGGCGCGCTGCGTACGTGCAAGGAGAAACGGTTCGAGGTGATACGCACCGTGCATGGAGAGGAGATCCGTCCACGGGATTGGTATTATTACTTTGCACCGGAGCGCACTATACGACGTTGGATGCGTGACCCGGAGTTCTGCAAGCTACGGGCCCGGCGGGATGCCCGCACTGGACGTGACTTCTGGACGGCAGCGCTGGCCAAACACATTGATCACGTCACAGGAGGTGCCTTGCTATCGCCGTCATCGTTTACAGCTGAAGATCCTCCTCCGCAGGGGGGGGGATCCAGGTGTGGAGTACGCGGAGCACCGCTCGATGGTAATCTCGCCCGGGGCGGACGACGCCCAATTATGGGTCTCTGACATCGGGTGCGACATCGGCCGGCACAGTTGCTGTAGTGTACTGATTTCACTGTTCCTTTGTGTAAATATAGTGAGAAATGTTTTTATTGCGAGCAGGTCATACTCCATGGGCGTTGGTGTGCTTAAGTGCGATGATCTGCATATCACGGTACGCCCAATCAGAATGTCGATGCAGTGACGCGTTGGTTGGCCTATGGGGTGACAAAGCTTGAATGTAGGCAATACAGTGAGACGCACACACACACACACAGAACCACAGGATGGATTCATGTGTGCGAGTAGATTCCATGATTCATGTGTGGAACAGTGCATTAGCAATCATGTTCATCGCATGTATGTGTAAGCAAACCCAAACTGGATGCTTGCAGGCTCGGCAACGTGACAAGTGGCATCGGAATCTGTGGATCACACGCGGCCCTCGGCAGAAGGAGAAGAACCCTCTTGTGATATGGGGGCAATTTGAAAGGGATATGCAACGCCTTGCGACGGGATTTGACGTGTACGACAGTTTCCTCAAAAGGACTTACACGTTGAAAGTATTCTTAGGAATGGTGCATGCGGATTCGGTGATGCGGATCACAATGGGGCAGTTCATGGGAGTCGGCAGCTACCGGGCGGATGCGTACAGCCTTTTCGAAGGGACGAGCGGCCCCGGCGGGAAGGGAATGTATTTCAAGGGGTATGCCAAGCCGGTCAAACTACAAATGACAACAGTGCAGGGAAAACCTGAGGTATATGCCGATGAACAGCTGCTCATGCTTTCTAAAGAGGGGCATGCAGCGTTGGTTTCGAGAACCATTCATGGAGGGGAATCCCCGCAATCTACTGCTGGACGGCACGGGCGTGGCGCGCTCGAGCGAATCCCATACTTCGACCCCATGCATGGTTACGCCGTCCCCTTCGGCCACTGCGTCTTATACGGGGTGGTGAAGAGATTTTGGAAGCTGCTGATGGGCAAAGTGACAGGGGTACCCGACTCAACCTTAACTTTGCCTAAGACGATTCAGGACGAAATGCAAGCTCGGGCGAAGCTCGTGAAACCTCCGCACGACGTCATACGCAAGTACAACGATATAGTGCAGTATTTCGGTGAGTGTACGAAGTAGGCAGAGCAGGGACGTGTGCCACTTCTTGATGCAGTTTCCGTTGTTGAGCTTGCTATGAGAGGCGTTAGGAGACCTATGCGTAGAATGTCTTATACTAAAGCACCTAGTTTGATCCTGAGTGACAGGCATGTACACAATGGAGGATGTCCTGAACTGGGTCGTCTACTTCAGCCCATTGGTGATCGGTGATCAACTCGCAAAATGGAATATGGCGATGGAGGATGCCTGGCAGCACCTTCGCCGAGCCGTGCTGCACTATGTGCGAGCTTCGGGCACGCACACTGGGTGGACTACTGCGGACGTGGAAGCAGCTAGAGTCGCAGCACGCGAACACCTCCGGGAGCACGCAAATATCCTGGAAAACACACGTATAATGAAGCTGCTGACATACAACTTGAGGCTGGCAGTGGTGTACCTGTTTCGGCAAGAACACTATTTGGGTGAGGTTGGTGCCGCCATGGAGATGTGGGTGGAGCGTGCCATCCAGCGTCTAAAGGGTGTGGCAAAGGACACGCACGTGAAAAACCGACCTGTGGAAGCTCTCGTGAATTCTATATGTGAGGACGATGCCCTAGATGACTACTGTTACAGATATCCAAACTTGCGCAAGTTGGATGTCTTGGCGGCAAAGTTATTTGGCAAGATCGCTGTCAGCCGTGCAACGGATCCCGCGGCAGAAGATGAGGATGCGCCCTGCTATTTTCTGGGCGCAGGGAGGCACCTATCTCCCACAACTCTTTCATGCAACCTTCGCCTGCAACTTGATGGTCTGGTGTCAACTTACACGAATGTAATGCCTGGGGATTATGAAATCATGGTCTACCTCAGGATGTCCCTAGACAAGGAGGTGATGTTTTCTTCCCAATACATGCGAACCACCAAGCGAATCTCCTACCACGTGTCTCTCTCTGGTACCGTCAGTGGGTTTGGCGAGCTAGGTCTGCCAGCAGGCTACCCTTACGCACAAATTCTTGCATACTACCTTGTGAGAAACTCTGCAACACAGCGGGTGGTGTGTCGCCTAGCACGGGTCGTTGCATACAGAGAAGTCGAAGACGAGTACTACGCAAAGCAAGGGGTAACGGTGGTGGACAAACAGAACGGTGTAGAGCTCATCGTTCCATGTGCCGCCATCCTCACGAAAGCCATGTTTCTTGATCGCCCTGGCAGTCAGCACTACCACGTCATGCACCTGTATCATCAAATACGCACAGGCAGTTACTAATGGGACCACCGGATTCACCTTATCATACCCAGCGCAGCCAGCTTCCAACATCGTCCAGTAAGTTGAGCAAACCTTCTCTGAAGTATTGCCCAATAGCCTTAGTAGCAAATGTAGAGGAGCACGTGTGTGGAGCCAGTGAAGGACTTTCTCATACAGTATGCACCAATGGCAGAGCTGCAAATTAGGGTTTCCTATATATCTAGCCAATAGCAGTGCACCGTGCCTATGGTTTCCTAAATACTGGACCAATGAAATAGCTGCAAATTAGGGATTCCTAGATATCTAGCCAATAGCAGTGCACCGTTCCTATGGTTTCCTAAATATTGGACCAGTAAAATTGCAGTATATTAGGTTTTCCTAAATATCTAGCCAATAGCTGTGCACAGTTCCTATGGTTTCCTAAATATTGGACCAATAAAATAGCAGTATATTAGGTTTTCCTAAATATCTAGCCAATAGCAGTGCAATGTGCCTATGGTTTCCTAAATATCTAGCCAATAACAAAGCAGTATGCCTCAGATTTCCTAAATATGACAGCGCGTTTATATTATGTCATTTCCCTAAAACTTGATTTATACGGATATATATATTTACCTTGTCCAATCACTATTTACCCAGCTTTAGGAGGACCCAATGTTTACATACAGTAAGGTTTATACTTAAGTATGTGTCATAATGTCATATTTAGGAGATTTTAGTAAAACTTTAGGGAAACTTTAGGGAAACTTTAGGGAAATTTAGGGGATTCTTTGTTCAAGTGATGAGCACTTTAAAATTTGAAGCACACTTGCGTAAAGCTCCCAGAATGAACGTTCGGATGACACAGTCATGTCGCAGTCGCATTGAGTTCGTGTGGAGTTCTTCGTCTTGGGATAGCGATATTGAGCGTTAGCGGAATTCTCAATTCGCAACTGGGCTTCTGTGGCATAGGGCACTATAATGGCTTGGTATGGCATGGCATGGTATGGCATGGCATGGCATGTCATGCCCGTTCAATCGATGCTCTCTCTGCGTTCTTGCGATCGGCGATCGCTCAGTCAGAGAACACGTTGGGCACACGATCGATACGGCATCGATCCGTCGTCGCGGTATCGCGTGTGAACAGTAAGTGTCGTTCGCATTGCTTAGATTCTGAAACGCTCGAAGGCGTTATCTGAACGCGGATCGCGAATTGTCACATGCGGAACGCGAACGTTCAGCTTCAGGGTAGAACGATGAACGGGCGATTTCGCGATCCGGACGGTTTCCAGTTTTCCAGATGACGAGTGTGAGACCATGCAGATCGGCCCGTACAATGCCCTCTTCGCTCACTCGTGTACCGCCGCAGCCCGACAGCGGCTCCCGAGCAGCCCGCTCCACATACGAGGCACAACAAGGGAATGCAAGGCTGACGGCAATCACAATACGCCTGCCTCGTCC
This sequence comes from Cymbomonas tetramitiformis, assembly GCA_001247695.2. Taxonomy (NCBI): domain Eukaryota; kingdom Viridiplantae; phylum Chlorophyta; class Pyramimonadophyceae; order Pyramimonadales; family Pyramimonadaceae; genus Cymbomonas; species Cymbomonas tetramitiformis. Next base: position 969 of record LGRX02009642.1, on the reverse strand, counting down.
ATCGTGGTTGAGCACTGTGATGTCGGGCTTCCGATCAGGCGAATAATACCCGTGATGATTGCGATCCTCCACGATGACAAAGGCTGGATCAAATACTTGCTTCAGCATAGATGCCAACACATCACGAACGGCATGATGTGCCGTGATAGCCCATCCACGCCAATTACAGACAAAGTAGTGGTAGCCAAAGGGGCCAAAAGAAGCACCACGTACACATGTATATATGCACAGCAGCTAGAATAGACATCGGGGCACCCAAGTGCAAAGCCAAGGCAACGCGTTGTCCGAGTGGGTGGAAGCCGAAAAGAAGGCGACGCGGGGATCATGGCTGCCAAGTGAGTAGTGGCGCCACGTTGGGAAAGTGAAAGCAATCTCGCTTTCGCGAAAGCGATCTCGAGAGGCAGGTGCTGCTTGTTCAAATAAATCAAGCCAGTCGGCGGAAACGTTCAATACCGCAGAAAGGTCCTTCTGCAACCTAATTTTGGGTTGATGCGCAAAGAGACCCCGCCCAAGCTCTGAATCCAACTCGGGCCAACCCACTGACGGGAAGGGATGATCAATTGATCCTCTCTCCGGGCCTCAACCACTCGGCTGTGCGAAGTGCGAAGTGCGAAGCACCTGTCGTAGTGAAAAATGGAGGCCTTGTTCCAACCTGCCGGCCGCCAAACCTTCCCCGTGCTGATTGCAAAGACTAGGATGGCAGCACTCATCCAAGGCTGGGACCCCAAGCCGCATACGATGCCAGCACCTGAGCCCAAGAACCTACCCACCCTGCCAATGACAGCCGTTGGGTGGATGAGAGACCGAAGTCCCCCCAGGCCGTTGGAACTTGACTGAATACCACCGACTCCTCGTTCAGCGGCAACGGGCCCCACAGAATCTGCGCCGCGACAAGCTTCGCTGCATCGCCTCGTCGAAGTGTAAAGCACCAGATTGAAGAGAATCAGGACGCACACCACGTATCAAATA